>ONZK01002572.1:1015-30830 GCA_900322385.1 Pharnaceum exiguum | reverse complement strand
CCAATGGTGATATGTTTCTTGATGAAAAAACAATCGATCAAATCTCACAGACAAAAAAAAAAAAAAATCAACGGTGCAGATCCAATCACACAAAAGGCAATTGTAAACCCACTGACTTCTGCACTCTCATTTCCCATCCTTTTAAATACCCCCTTTCTCCTTCCTTTCATTCATCTCCCATCCCACTCTCTCTCCTCACAGATCTAAACCTCTCTTTCTTAACTCTCTAATCTCGTCTCTCAGACAAACAACACTTAACCATGGTTACCATCAAGTACGTTAAGGCTAGACAGATCTTCGACAGCCGTGGTAACCCCACTGTTGAGGTAGGTCCCACACTCCTCCCTCCCCCTTCTCTCGATTTCTCTTTTCCTCGTTTTCATCGAAGCTTCTAGATGTGTTCGTTATGTGAATTTTCATTCTATTATTATTAGTATGTTTCTCGTTATCATCGAAGCTTCTAGATTGTTTCGTTTATAAATCTTTGATATGTAGTTAACATTTAATATCGTTACGATTAAATCGTGTACATAGTTAATCACTAGTTGATTATACTTGATTTATACGGTACTATTTTTATTTATTTGAATATTGGGTTAACTTTACGTTCGTTCGTTTATTTGTGCCTTTATGGTTTCTGATATATCTTATGTTGTCTTTTTGCACTGGCGTAGAGCCGTACGTAGAGGATGGCTTTTCAATAATTTTAAGTAAAATATTATGGTGCTCAATGAGTAGATTCGCTAAACTTGTTTATTCATCTTTAAATAATTGAGGTACCATTTTCTGAGATTTAAATAAATCAAGATCATTTCCTTTTGCTAATTTGATGATTGATTGTTTGATACTTTCACTATATGCTTATATAGTAGTGTGTCTGATTATTTATTGCACTGATTGGTGGTTAGTTTCTTAATGAGTTTCCAAGTTAATTTGTTGTTTTCGAATGTAATTTTTGCAGGCTGATGTTCATCTTTCAGACGGAACTTACGCCAGGGCTGCCGTTCCCAGTGGTGCTTCCACCGGTGAGTTTTGTTGTCCTACAAAAAAAATGGAACATATACTGATATTTGTTGCTTTAGACTTGTAATATTAAACTCCGACAATTGTTACAATAGCATGATATTGTAGTTCTCTGTGCGGAAAAGGGTTTAAGAAAAACCTTTATATTGGGTTAACTAAGTGTCGGTTTTTTTTTTAACAATCGTCTTTTAAATAATCGAGATGACCAGTCCCTTAGGTCTAACTTGGTAATTTAGGAGTTCACGATAATCATGAAGAATGATAGTAGACTATTAGTTCGATGTTTAATTAGTTGTGTTTTCCTTGCTTGCGTTGTGTTAGGTATCTATGAGGCTCTTGAGCTCAGGGACGGAGGTTCTGAGTACATGGGAAAGGGTGTGATGAAGGTTGGTCTATTTTCTGGGTCAAATCGATTTTTGTTTTGATTAGTGAAATGCGTGGTTTGTTTTGCTTACCATGTTGTTTACTCTTTTTTTATATAGGCTGTTAGCAATGTGAACGACATCATTAGCCCTGCTTTGGTTGGCAAGGTAAAAAAATTATTCTTACCAAACAAGCGTTTCGAATTTGGTTTTTGCTATTCAATGTATTCGAATTCTCCCGAGTAGTGAAGTAAACTATTAATATACAGATGTACTGATGTTTTATGTTATGAAATTTGCAGGACCCAACTCAGCAAGTTGAGATTGACAACTTCATGGTTCAGCAACTCGATGGAACTACCAATGAGTGGGGTTGGTGCAAGCAGAAGGTATAATCATCATTCATTTGACCTTTTTCTCTTAATAGAAAAAAATCTGTAGTTGCTTATCCAATGCTCTTGGCGTTCTGTTTTCTTACTGTAATTCCACAATCCACATTGAGCTTATGTGTAACTTTTTGTTTCTGCTGCAGTTGGGAGCTAATGCTATCTTGGCTGTTTCTCTCGCTGTCTGCAAAGCTGGAGCCCAGGTTAACAAAATCCCCCTTTACAAGGTATGTTAGCGCCTGTATCCGCCGTCGACTGCTTTCTAATTGATTGATTAAGGATTAGATTTAGTAGGCTGACTCTCTTTTGCTATTTTCTGATTCAGCACATTGCTAACATTGCTGGCAACAAGAAGTTGGTCTTACCCGTCCCAGCCTTCAATGTCATCAACGGTGGTTCCCACGCTGGAAACAAGCTTGCTATGCAAGAGTTTATGATTCTTCCCACTGGAGCTTCTTCATTCAAGGAGGCCATGAAGATGGGCAGTGAAGTCTACCACCACCTTAAGGTAGTTAATGCCTCTATTCTTTCAGATTTAGTAGTTATGTTCTTTCTTAAATTTAATTGTTGTCTACTTTCTGAGTATTTTATGTGTGTTTCTTGAGTTACAACTAATTCTTGTTGTGCTGGTGTATGATTGGGGCACCCTTTAATGAATGAACAATATGATATTGGGACAATGAAGTAAACATGACATATGACCATTTTTCTGAATGATAGTGTTTATAAATTGATTCTCCAGCTCAGCGTTTTTATGTTATTTTGCCTTCCAGAGTGTGATCAAGAAGAAGTACGGACAAGATGCTACCAATGTTGGTGATGAGGGTGGCTTTGCTCCTAACATCCAGGTTAGCAATCGTCTCCAACAGACTTGTGTTCTTGTTATTTTCCTCTAGTCTTGTTAATGGGTATTGTCTGGCATTTCAGGAGAACAAGGAGGGTCTTGAGTTGTTGAAGACTGCCATTGAGAAGGCTGGATACACTGGCAAAGTAAGTATTATCCTAGTTGATGAACTGGTTGAGAGCGCTGTTTAATCATCTATCAGCTAACTCTTATTGATCCCTTTTCAGGTTGTTATTGGAATGGATGTTGCTGCTTCTGAGTTCTACACGGAGGACAAGTCCTATGACTTAAACTTCAAGGAGGAGGTATGCTTGGATGTTAATACGATCTCTTGTCTTATATTAATTTTAAATTTTGTTGGATTTTGAGAAGTGTATCCATACAACCAGAGTACATAAATTCTGGTCCGCCATGCTAAATGGATCGGGTTCTCATTTCTTGTTCTATTTTTTTTCGTCTGCAGAACAACAATGGGTCACAAAAGATCTCTGGTGATGCCCTCAAAGATCTTTACAAGTCATTCGTATCTGAGTACCCTATTGTGTCTATTGAAGACCCATTTGACCAGGATGACTGGGAACACTATGCCAAGATGACCACTGAAATTGGCGAGCAAGTCCAAATTGTTGGAGATGATCTCTTGGTCACCAACCCTAAGGTTTGCTTGATTGCCTTCTTTTCCTTTGACATTAGACCTGACTATTGGAATTAAAGTTGTTTTTATGTTACCATTGTGGTTACTTCGTAATTAATATTCCATTTTCAATCTTTGTAGAGAGTTGAGAAGGCTATCAACTCAAAGTCCTGCAATGCTCTTCTTCTCAAGGTACTGTTTCTGTCCCTTCTTTTCCAGCTGACCATAATAGTGCTTTTTCTTTATTTTGGGTCTGATCAAATGTATCTCTGTTTGTTGAGCAGGTTAACCAAATTGGTTCAGTGACAGAGAGTATTGAAGCTGTGAGGATGTCCAAACGTGCTGGATGGGGTGTCATGGCCAGCCACCGCAGGTTTGTTTTCAAGTTCTGTCTATTGTATTCTGTGTTCCCTGCTACCTCTGTATGTTCTTATGGTCTTATATCTGCTTTTTCTTAAATCACAGTGGTGAGACTGAAGACACTTTCATTGCTGATCTTTCTGTGGGTTTGTCAACGGTAATTTACCCGCTCTTAATACATTGTGGAATGTTCTCGAAGCTTTAATGATTTTGTTCTTTCTAACCCTTTCTCACTCTATTTGCCCTCTTGTCTCAGGGTCAAATCAAGACTGGAGCTCCTTGCAGATCCGAGCGTCTTGCCAAATACAACCAGCTCTTGCGTATTGAGGAGGAGCTCGGTGCAGAAGCTGTTTACGCTGGTGCTAACTTCCGCGTCCCTGTTGAGCCCTACTAAGGCAGTGACTTTCAAATGCAATGAAGTGCGAGTTTTTGGGTGGAAGATTTCTTCCCGTGGAATTTTCAAAATAATAGACCTGACTAGGAGTCTTTGCCCCAATATATGACTTGTTTGGTTGAAGTTTTGTTGAGAGGATGCGCTGTAGTAGCACCTGATAGAACTGAAAGTTTCTCGAAGTAGTTAATGTTTCAGGCCTTTCGGCATATCGCTATTTATTTTGAGAAAAGTGATTTTGGTTTGAGTTTATACAAACGATTATTCAACGAATAAGAGTTTCCTGGTTGCAAAAAATAATTTCTTAGGCGAAAATTCTGGAGGAGTCGGAAAGTTCAAATTAGCATTTGACCTGAAAGTTCAACTAGAAAGGTCGCCTACAAATGAACCAATGTGTACTTGAAACAGCACTTTCTTGACATCAAAATGCTTCCAAATTTCATAGGCATCTCTATGCTAATTCGATACGGTCCGTACAATTGTCTAGTCGTAGTCCAAGCCCCAAAGCAATCGGAGAAAAATACGGAAGAGCTCAGTATGGCCAGGAAATTGGCCCTAGGGAACTTGCCCTTCCAGTTCTTGAAGAGGCAGTAATGCAGTATCACATTTTTAGAAATTAATTAAAGATCAAAAACAACTGAAATATCATCCAAACACGAGTTTAGTTTTTGTGTCCTCCACTCTCCAAACTTTTATAAAGAGGAGAGAATAATGCCAGTAACTGATCAATTATATATCTAGTGGGAACATAAGAAATTAGGGAGTATGTTTGAACTTTTGCCAGATTTTTGTTATTTAAAAAAAAGTGAAAGTATACCGATTTGTGAAACGAAAATCCACTGCCAAGCACCTGATGATATTTCATTTTGAACTTAACAGACATCACCTTGAGGGACTTTGACATTAAACTGATCAAGGAAACGTTATGCACGCATTTCAGGCTTATTATTGTCTACTTATAAAGACTAAGTTGAAGTTCGCACGAGATTTAGATTACGAAATTATACCCCTTAGGGGTTATTTGTTTGAGAAGAAGCCCAGTCCATTCGAAGGGATCATAACAGACCTCTATAAAAGCATACTAGAGGCTAAGAGTAATGGCGACGAGGCTATGGGTGCGTTTGGGGTTGAGGTAGAAATGATTTCAAAGTGCTTTCGGCAGCACTTTTATTTTTTAGAGGTGTTTGGTAGTTTTTTCAAAAGTGCTTTGAGTGAAAGCACTTTCCAAAAATAAGATTTGAAAACTGTTTTTTCACCTCACCTATTCTACAGCTGTAGGTGAAAGCACTTTCAGCCACAGCTGCAGCACCACAGCTACCGCACTTCCTACAGCACAGGACTTGACAGTAACCCCAAACTCACCCTATGTCATATAACTATAAGATCCTAATGAATTCTCTTTACGGTCGATTCGGGATTAACCCCAAAAGTACATTAACCGAATTTTGGGACGGACGTAAATATTAAGGCTTTAATGAAACTACTTAGTGAGACCTTTATAGTGATATATAAAGAAATACAAATGGATATTTATGTCACATTTTCCCCAGATTTCCCCGGTTTTTTTTTCGGGTTTGGTCAAATTTTTCGTGTTCATGACCCAGTTTTTTCGGGTCGTTTTTTCAGGTCATTTCGGGTTGAGTAAATTTCTGCCGGGTCTGGTACACTTCATCTAGAAAGGATATCGCATCAAAATTTCACCGACTAGCAAATTTAATTAATCTGAACTAAACTAAATTAAAACAAGAAAAATTGTATGAACCCGTTTCATAATATGAGTCTGGGTAGGAGGAGTCATTTTTGTTTAGTCGAGGCCCTCGAGGGGTCATTCTTGTGTAGACGAGGGTTTATTATTGTGTAGGCGAAGGGTCGTCATTATTACCGCAGTCTCATTTATAAAACGGATTCACATAAAAAAATTCCAAATTAAAATTGCACTTGATCTCTAATTATTATCTTCTCTCAGCCTTCACCCCTATCCTTTGAAAATACAGATATCCAAACTTGTGAGTTTGACACTCATACAGTATTACAGTCCACACGACCACAGACAGCTCTGGTCATTCGTAGCCATAGTCGACCAAAAGCTGAAATGGCAACAGCAAGAACATCATCATCAGTACCCACAAGACCATTACCATCCTTCAACCGCAAAAACCGCCAGCCTTCATCATTACCCACCAAAAAAACAACAAACACCAAACCCAAAAACCAAAGCAAAAAACCCAACCCAAAAAATGAACCTCAAACCTTAACCTTAACTACCACCACCCCACAAGAAGACGTAGACCAAGACCCATATGCAGTCCCACGCAAAAGGATGAAGAAATTCGTCAGAGAAGTAGAGTATGCATGGACAATACCAATCCAAAGGAAAACCCCACGAGCAATATACAGAGACATACAGAGATTTGCAAGAAATGAGAGGTTAGAAGAGGCACTTACCATTATGGACTATGCTACACAGCTTGGTATTCCTATAAACGTCACTTCTTTATCTCACTTGATCTCTGCATGCATTAGGAGAAAGTCTCTGCCTTTAGCTAAGAGAATTCACTTCTTTGTTAAGTTCAATGGGTTGGAAAGTAATGAGTTTTTGAACACTAGGATTGTTGAAATGTATGCTTCTTGTGGCAATGTTAGTATGGCCAAAAGGGTCTTGTTTGATTGTAGTAATGGTGATGGTAGGTTTCATCATGTTTATGCTTGGAATGCTTTGCTTAGAGGTAGTGTGGTTTCGGGTTGGCGGAATTACGAGGGTTTGTTGGAAGTGTTTGTTAAGATGAGAGAAACTGGAGTTGAGTTGAATGAGTATAGTTACTCTTGCTTGATTAAGAGCCTGAGTGGTGCTGGTCGTGTGGCTTTTGGGAAAGGGTTAGAGGTTCATGCTTTGTTGGTTAAGAATGGTTTTATCGGTAGCGCGATGCTTAAGACGAGTTTGATTGATTTGTACTTTAAGTGTGGGAAGGTTAAGCTTGCTTGCCGATTGTTTGATGAGGTTTCGAATAGTGATAGGGATGTTGTTCTGTGGGGTACCATGATTTCAGGGTTCGCGCATAAGAAAATGTTGAGTTTGGCTATAAGGTACCTGAGGTTGATGTTGAAGGAAGGGATAGTTCCTAATTCGGTTGTGGTTAGTATAATACTTCCTGCCATAGCGGACATTAAGCAACTTAAGCTTGGGAAGGAGGTTCATGCATTCGTGTTCAAGGATGGGAAGTATTTGGAGGATCCTTTTATTAAGTCTGCTTTGGTGGATATGTACTGTAAATGTGGAGACATTGGTTCTGGGAGGAATGCGTTTTACTTCTCCAAACACAGGAGTGCAGCTTCGTGGACTGCACTGATGTCGGGTTATGTCGCTAGTGGTCGGCTTGAGCAGGCCTTAAGGTGCATATTGTGGATGCAGAATGATGGTTTTAGGCCTGATGTTGTTTCGCTGGCTACTATTCTTCCAGTTTGTGGTGAGTTGAAGGCACTGAGTAAGGGAAAGGAGATTCATGCATATCTGATGAAACGTGGGTTTCTTCCTAATGTATCATTATGTACGTCTTTGATGGTGATGTATTCGAAATGTGGCCTCCTTGACTATGGTCGTAAAGCGTTTGAAGGGCAGGATACTAGAAATGTCATTGCGTGGACCGCATTCATTGATTCATGTCTTAAAAATGGGCGTCCATATGAAGCCCTAGAGCTCTTCAGGTCAATGCAGCTGTTGAAACACAGGGCCGATGCCGTTACGATATCAAGAGTACTTGACATTTGCAGCGAAGTGAAAGGTTTGAAACTTGGGAAAGAGGTCCATGCGCAAGCGTTGAGGAAAGATTTTCAAAATGTTCCTTTTGTTTCTTCTAGGCTTGTGGGAATGTATGGAAAATGTGGACAGGTTGAGAAAGCAAAATTGGTGCTGGAGTTGCACCCTCGCCCAAAGGTGGGTATTTTGACGACTATGATTGAAGTTTACGGGAACAATAACTGCTTTAGGGAAGCAATTCAGATTTTTGATCAAATGGTGCAACAAAATCTACCTCTAAATGAAGTCACTCTCAAGGTGACCTTAGCTGTCTGTGATAGAGCAGGATCTGCTGATGAGGCTTGTAGAATTTTTCAACTTATGACTCAAAGATACAAAGTTGTTGCATCTCGTGAACACTATTCTATCATGGCTGGCCTTCTTTGTCGTTTAGGTCGTACCTCGGAGGGTGAAAAATATATTCAATTGGGTTCCAGGTTGGACTTGTAAAGTTGAGGTAATGCTTTATCCAGGAAATCTCTTTGTTGAAGTTGTGGTAGGAAGGGATTTATTTTGTATCTTTCTGTATGATAGCAGTGAAGCTCTCCTAAATTTTGAGACATACTTCAGTTTTTTTCCCGACTTACTTCAAAGAAAAGATTATCTTAGAAAGTTAAAAAATGTTGGTTATAATTTTCACTTTGTTGTGCAATCTTGAGTTATGCTTCTGTAAATTTACTTAATTTAACATGTTTCTTTAAGGTGTTATTGAGAAACTAGACTTAGGAGATTGCTTTTGTCCGATTGCAGTGCTGTAGCTGCTTTTGTAGTGTTATTCATTTCTTTTGTTTGTCTAGTACTGTAATTTAGTGCTTAGTTGTGTTAGATTGCCGTAGTTAGTAGTGTGGGACGGTCAGGGCAGTATAAGCATACAAAGTTGTGTTTTGTGATAGCTAAAAATTCTTGATTGAAGTATCCTATGGTTGCTTAAGTGCAGAACTTTCAATTGAAAAAAAATAATTATGATACGAACTATATAGAGTTAGTGTCTTCTCAGTTGTGCTTCATTGGTCGGCAAAACATACTCGAAACAACTTTGCTGATTAGTGCCCAGAAATAGGTCATGTGAACATGTTAGCCAATTCTAGTAGATTTGAACATTGGCAAAGTCAAGTCGCACAACATTCCAGCATGTCGAATGGCTAGTCATTGTACTGGAGCTAATGGCTAATGGGTACTTATTGGGTAGGAAGCTTTATGAATGCAATACATAGGTACATGTGCCTTACTAGTTTCTAATTACAGATGATCTTCCTGCTCCTCAACATCATTCTGTGGGTAGCAGTTCAAAATTTCCTTTGTCTGGACGTGAGATTTTGAAAAGCCAACAGGACAGCAAGGCACTCAGTCGGAAAAGGAAACAAGAATCAATTTTCCCTCCTACTACCAGTTTAGATGCAAGAAAGAGACATTCAGACTCTGATTCTGATGATCCTTCTGAAAGCATATTGCTCAACAATGATGTTAGTAGACTGTTCAAAGCAAAGTGAACAAGAAGGGTCAAACCGAGGACTCTCCCAAGCTTTCTGTGAAAAAAAGACTGAAAAAAAGACTCCTTTCATCACTACTTTTTCCATGAGGATGCAAGGATTCAGAGTTTGGTTCGTAGTCGTTTACCTTGCTTTTGCCCTATGGGTGCTTCCATTGAGACAAGGAATATGCCACATAATGCACCTAACATTGATGACATGTAAGTTTTTAGTTATTGTTCTCCACAGTTTTGGGTTCCTGACTTCAAGATAAGGTCTATCACTTGTAAATCTGCTGTATTTTGGCGCAGGTGTCAATCTCGCATGAGGAGAGTGCTAAAAAGAGAACCGGTGCACCAGTCAATGGTGGGAAATCCTCCAGAAGGGCTGGAAAGAGAACTAAAAAGATCACTGTGGAAAATGCCGGAGATGCCTCTCGCGAATGGATTAATCCCTAAGCAGACAGTCGACAGTAATACTCCAAAAGATGCTGGCAAAAGAAGGGTTTCTGCGGATGGTCAATCTTCTGGTCATTGGTTTACAGGTGAAAACGGAAAGAAGGTGAGCTTCAAGTTATCTTGTTTCTGCTTTCAAAAAAAAAAGTTATCTTGTTTCCTACTTCTCTTGAGAAAAAACTATGCAGTTTTGTCATTAGCTCAAACATGTATTCTTAGTGCTTAACTTTCTTATTCTCAAGAAAATTTATCTGTGCGTACAGTGGAATGTAGATCTGTAGATGAGTCAATCTTTTAATAATTGGAGGGCAAATAGCGAATAATATAGATCTACTGCTCCAGTCATTTACAAACGACTTATCTTCCCTTTTCTAGCCCCAAATTCTGCAGGCATATGCACATTTAGGAAAAGGAAAATTGGTTTGAAGGGGCACTATTATTTATTATGTATTGGAACAATCATATGATCTATCAAGTTCTAGGAGGGTTTCAGTCACTGCAGGTGTAGTTTGTTGTCAGACAGCAAGTTGGATCTCGTGACTCTTACATGGACTAAAAGTTTCTCAAGTATAGTCAGATGTAGAGTTTGTTTGGACCTTGATTTACGTGCAGCATGAGATCAGGTGGTGATACTTGCGAGTTGCCCCCAAAATTCAAACTTAGAGTTCTGCTATTATAGAGACCCCATTTTCTTACGACTATTTGTTTTTTCTGTCCTATTTGTTCATGTTGTTTGCAAAAACAAAAGAGAATTTGGTCAGAGCGGTTTCATGAATATTATTCCATGATGTTGCAAAAACAAAAGAGAATTTGGCACAACTTTTCCCATGATGTTGCAATATTTTCGTTATCTAATTTTCACACACTCAATACTATTCCAGGTTTATGTCACTAAAAGCGGGAAAGAATTGACGGGTCAACTTGCCTATAGGCATTACAGAAAGGTAATAAGAGCTTCTAAGAAGGTTTTGTATTGCTTCTCAGTTTCACCACCATGAGAAGATTGCTCCTGTTTTGTTTCTTTTGGCCATTCTTCCTTTCCATCCTGTGTCAAACTGATGAATAATTGTGTGCTCTGTAACAGGAAAGTGGAAAAGCATTTTCAAGGTCTAAAAAGAAGTTTACTGCAAAGAAGAAAAAGTGATTTTGAAGCTATGATCTTACCATTGACCCTTGTAGAGTTTACATTTCTTTCCCAGCCTTACTCAGTCATCGGTATGGTGTACATTATAATATCAGTTATTTCTGCAGGTTCCTCTTGATCTTGTTTGTGAATAGGAGTATATGTAAATAGGTCCAAAATTTTAGTATATTCAATTGGGTTCCAGGTAGGACTTGTAAAGTTGAGGTAATGCTTTATCCAGGAAATCTCTTTGTTGAAGTTGTGGTAGGAAGGGATTTTTTTTTGTATCTTTCTGTATGATAGCAGTGAAGCTCTCCTAAATTTTGATACATACTTCAGATTTTTTTCCCCAACTTACTTAAAAGAAAAGATTATCTTAGAAAGTTAAAAAATGACTAATGGGTAGTAAGCTTTATGAATGCAATACATAGGTACATTTGCCTTACTAGTTTCTAATTGCAGATGATCTTCCTGCTCCTGAACATCATTCTGTGGGCAGCAGTTCAAAAATTCCTTTGTCTGGACGTGGGATTTAGAAAAGCCAACAGGACAGCAAGTCACTCAGTCGGAAAGGAAAAAAGAATCAATTTGCCTCCTCTAACTACCAGTTTAGATGCAAGAAAGAGACATTCAACATTTTCTGACTTGAATGCAAGCCCCCTTAGAAGGTTCAAGCTGCTTGATTCAGACTCTGATTCTGATGATCCTTCTGAAAGCATATTGATCAACAATGATGTTAGTAAAGTAGACTGCTCAAAGCAAAGTGAAGAGAAAGAGTCAACCCGAGGACTCCCTCAAGCTTTCTGTGAAAAAAAGACTGAATCGTCAATTCCCATTTCACACATAGAGGATCATTGGAAAGATTTCTATGTGGAGAAGAGTTCTTCTGTTCCAACTCCTGCTTTAGATGAATTCTGTAAAGAATATGCGAAAGAAAAGAAGAAAGCTCCTGCTCCAGTTCAGGAATTTTGTTCAAGCAAACTTAGAAATGTCAATATGACCAAGATCATCATACAACGCCAATATGTAGCATCTACTGATCCTCCTTCTCATCACTACTCTTTCAATGAGGATGGGTAAGGATTCAGAGTTTGGTTCGTAGTCGTTTACCTCACTTTTGCCCTCTGGGTGCTTCCATTGAGACAGGGAATATGCCACATAATGCGTTTAACATTGATTACATGTAAGTTTTTAGTCACTGTTCTCCACAGTTTTGGGTTCCTGACTTCAAGATAAGGTCTATCACTTGTAAATCTGCTATATTTTTGCGCAGGTGTCAATTCTTGCATGAGGAGAGTGCTAAAAAGAGAACTGGTGCACCAGTTAATGGTGGGAAATCCTCCAGAAGGGCCGGAAAGAGAACTAAAAGACCATTGTGGAAACTGCAGGAGATGCCTCTGGCGAATGGATAAACCCTAAGCAGACCGTCAACAGTAATACTCCAAAAGATGCTGGCAAAAGAAGGGTTTTGGCGGATGGCCTCTGCTGGCCAATCTTCTGCTCATTGGTTTACAGGTGAAAACGGAAAGAAGGTGAGCTTCAAGTTATCTTGTTTCCTACTTCTGTTGAAAAAACTATGCGGTTTTGTCATTAGCTCAAACATGTATTCTTAGTGCTTAACTTTCTTATTCTCAAGAAAATTCATCTGTGCGTACAATGGAAGATGGATCTGTAGATGAGTCAATCTCTTAAAAATTGGAGGGCAAATAGCGAATAATATAGATCTACTGCTCCAGTCATTTACAAACGACTTGTCTTCCCTTTTCTTGCCCCAAATTCTGCTGGCATTTGCACATTTAGGAAAAGGAAATCTGGTTTGAAGGGGCACTAGTATTTATTATGGATTGGAACAATCATATGATCTATCAAGTTCTAGGGGGGTTTCAGTCACTGCAGGTTTAGTTTGTTGTCAGACAGCAAGTTGGATCTTGTGACTCTTATACGGACTAGAAGTTTCTCAAGTGTAGTCGATGTAGAGTTTGTTAGACCTTGATTTATGCGCAGCATGAGATCAGGTGGTGATACTTGCCGGTTGCCCCCAAATTCAAACTTAAGAGTTCTGCTATTATAGAGGCCCAATTTTCTTACAATTATTTGTTTTTTCTGTCCAATTTGTTCATGTTGTTCATAAAAAAAGAAAAGAATTTGGTCAGAGCGGTTTCATGAATATGGCACAACTTTTCCCTTGATGTTGCAATGTTTTCGTTGTTATCAAAATTTCACACACAATGCTATTCCAGGTTTATGTCACTAAAAGCGGGAAAGAATTGGCGGGTCAGCTTGCCTATAGGCATTACAGAAAGGTACCAGGAACTTCTATGAAGGTTTTTGTATTGCTTCTCAGTTTCGCCACCTAGAGTGTATGCAGATGAGATGATTGATCCTCTTTTGTTTCGTTTGGCCGTTCTTCCTTTCTTATCATGTGTCAAACTGATGAATAATTGTGTGCTCTGTAACAGGAAAGTGGAAAAGCATTTTCAAGGTCTAAAAAGAAGTCTACTGCAAAGAACAAAAAGTGAATTTTGAAGCTATGATCTTACTATTGACCCTTGTAGAGTTCACATTTTTTTTCCCAGTCTTACTATTGACCCTTGTATATGATCTTGTTTGTGAATAATAAGGTCCAAAATTTTGCAACAATTGGTTAAGTTGATACTTGATAGCCATTACCTATCTCCTAGAAAATCGTTGTACTGCAACATGATGCAACATGATGAGCTTTGTCTTGCCGTTAGCCTTTTGCTGTTTATCCGCAACTTTCTAATGGTTGTTTATTTGAGTCTTTGCCCAAATAAAGGTTTTTTAAAAAAATTATTCCGGGTCAACCCCCACTTTCAAACATATTCCCAAACTACCGTCCACATCAGCACATGAAACGGCCCCGTGACGGAAGTATAAGTCGCCACCGGCCATGGCGACTATATCCAAGAAAAGTCGTTTATTATTTCATTTACTTCAAAAAAAAAGAAAAAAGAGGCAAAGTCGCCATTAGAGATGGCGACTTTCTCTTGTTCATTTTTTTTTTAATTTTTCTTTTTTTTTTAAACAGTTAAAGTCGCCACCGTGGGTGGCGACTTATATTCGGGAGAGTTGCCATGGGCCGTGGCGACTTAGTGTTTCCGTAACCGGACCGTTTACCCTGCTGACGTGGACGGTAGTTTGGGAAATAGTTAAAAAGTGGGGGTTGAGTCGGAATTAATTTTTTTATGCAACATTGTGTGGGAAAAGACTCTGTTTATTTTGTTGAAACTCAAACATGGAGTCTTTTCCATATGGGTAGTTGGCAAAAAAAGATATTCTCACCCAACCCCAAGGTTCAAAATAATACCCACATTACCGTCCACGTAGGATAGCTCTTAACTCTGTCACGGCAAAAAAGTCGCCTCGGCTCGAGGCGACTTACACTGTCTATAAGTCGCCAGAACAGAAGGCGACTGTACAGTATAAGTCGCCAGGCGGGGAGGCGACTCATTCAGAACAGAGTCCCCTCCAAAAGTGGCGACTTTCTGTTTTCTTTTTCTCATCTCGTTTGGTCGTTTTCTGGCTTGTGCTATTCGATCTGTATTCACGTCACACATTCTCCTAGAATCTCTTTTTAGCCGTTGTAGACTTGTGCAGTATAATAAATTAATGCCTCAACTTTCTTCTTAATTGCATTTTCATCAAACACCTGTATAATAAGTAGAGCCTAAGGACAAATGTCACTTTATGTTTAGACCCTCCACTAAATGTTAGTCTAAACTGGTTCGTTGGATTAAAGTGCATAGAAACACCAAACAAGAAAATAACATATTTCCCAAGTGATAAGTCTACTACAAGCCCTTAAAAGAAATGGGTAAATTACAACTTGACCCAACTACTACATCAGTACTTTGAGGATGTATCCATTAAAAAAATACTGTAAGTTCTTTGAGGATGTAACTTTACTCCCAAAAAAAAGGGATGTGGCTCTTGAGTAACGGCTTGGAGAGAGGGATGACGATGCTCAGCAACCAGGGGAGGGGTCCCTCGTGTCTTCCCGGCAGCGTGGCAACGCCGAGTTAGATAGATGAGGGTCGGAGACTGGGAATTAGTGGGAAACATGAGAGGCCGAAGTTTGTAGATGAGAGGGGGAATGATTTTTTGTGTGTGTGGAAGGCTTGACTTCAATAGTTCAATGATACAAATATACAATAGGTGGGGCATTCACGAGGGATTTTTTTTAAAATATATGGGTGAGTCGCCTCGAGTGGAGGCGACTTATGTGCCGTGAGCCTGTGACGGAGTTAAGATGAATCCTACGTGGACGATATTGTGGGTATTATTTTGAATCTAGGGGTTAAGCGAGAATATCTTTTTTTACCAGCTACCCATATGGAAAAGACTCTCAAACATGTGTCTTCTTTACACAGATTTTGTCGAACAAGTAAATAACAGTACAACACTGTAGAAGTAATAACGGTTGCTGGGTACAGTGAGCAACTGAGATTGTACGTAGGCTTTGTAGCACCGCCCAGGTCTCTCTTTATCTGGTTTACAATTCAGGTTTCTTAAGGCTCAACGGTTAAGCAGACATCTCAGTTCCCTATTCGGTGACTCTGCAGTGGGCACTTTTAGTTGTGTGATTCGGCGAATTTAGTACTCATGGTTAATTGGTTATGCATTATGCATTCTTTAGTAGTACTGGATAATTAAGGTGAAGTATAAAACCTTGATACCTCAATAAATTACGGCCCAGTCATAATTGATTGGTGAGTGGATGCTGCATATGTATAGAGATTTGAGCACTACTATTATGGTTCAATCACTATACAAGTAAAATATAAAAAAAAAAGTAATATAACTTCCATTCACTACAACAATAACCAAGTGTAAATAACTCATTCAATGGGGTGCCCAAGTAGGATGTATGCAACCTTATCCCTGTTTAAGAAAACATAGAGGTTGTTTCCGAGATTGACCAATTGTTGTATTGAATTATTGACTTCCAACAAGGCAACAACGTAACTTCACCAAAAATAAAAAATATTGGAAGGTTTTCTTAGCCATTTTGCTATAGTGCATAATCACCTAAAGATGAAAGTTGGAGATAATTCTTTCAACCATATGCACTGGACCAAACAAGTTTGGTTTTCATTGACTGGGAGGAAGTGTACTGTAGCAAATATGATCTAAGAAATTCCGGCAATGATTTTTTTTTTAGTGGTAAGGAATCCACATAATGTGGGCGGTGGGACTCGAACCTTGGCATCGGGAATTTGAGGGAGCACTTTGCCATCTCGGCTAGGTGCTCCACCCATTCCGGCAGTGATTTGTTCAACTTATGTAAGATTTCAATTGAATTGCCAATACAGTAATTATAGAACTATACTGGTATTTAAAAAAAAAAGAGTACTAGACCCGAGAAGATAACGAGAATTATAGAGAAAATTAGAAGGGAAAAAAACCCGGGAGGTAGAAATAATTTCAACAACTGAAACAAAACTTGTCAATGGATGTGAATATTGGAAAGGTAAAGAGTACATGGCCACTAGGCACTAGCTCTTAGATTCTGTAGTTCATTACTTTCAATACCCTCTTCCATTACATTACTTTCAATACCCTCTTCCATTACATTACTTTCAATACCCTCTTCCAGTGATGATACAATCAATCTGACTAATCGTATAATGATGTCTCCTTAACCTTATTTTTTTCTCCCTACTTTCTTGCTGAAGGTATCCATATTGTTGTTCAACCTCTGCCTTGGTGTTTTTATGTGACGACGTCTTGAAGATTTTTTTGACAATTTAACACCCTTATCAAATGTTGACTTATAAAAAGTTATCTTTGATTTAATTACAATTTCCTAGTCAAACAGACTTGTAAGGAAAACCATGGTAATTTTTTTTCGAAAATCAAAAATATATTTTCATTTACTCTCAAGAAGAGACATAACTAAATCATCTTAGGTGTTTTTATGTGACGACGTCTTGAAGATTTTTTTTGACAATTTAACACCCTTATCAAATGTTGACTTGTAAAAAGTTGTCTTTGATTTAATCACAATTTCCTAGCCAAACAGACTCGTAAGGAAAACCACGGTATTTTTTTTTCGAAAATCAGAAATATATTTTCATTTACTCTTGAGAGGAGACATAACTAAATCATCTCTTGTTTAATCCTTTTTGATGTATATTAGTATGATCAAAACATAGATCCGGTCGGAGAGGACTTTTAAATTCTAAATTGATAATGTAAATGTGATAGAGTAAGAGCACGAGTGTCAATGTAATGCCCTTTAGAGAGTTTTGTTACATTGAAATAGGACTCTTTTTCTCATTAAAAACAATAAAAAATAAAGAGGTGTTGCACTTAAGAAATAAAAATTATTTTTTTTTAAAAAAAATACTATATACAGTTTTGTTACGTTGAAATAGGACTCTTTTTCTCATTAAAAAGAATAAAAATAAAGAGGTGTTGCACTTAATAAAAAACATTTTTTTTTTATAAAAACAAAAATATGCTGGCTGTGGGGTTCGAACCCACGCGCACTTATGTGCAGCAGATCTTAAGTCTGCCCCCTTAACCACTCGGGCAAACCAGCTGTTGATGTCTTTTTATCCAAACACTTTATATTTAACCGTCTTTATTAAAGCTTTTTCCTTTTCTTTTTGGGCTGAGCTAGCTAGCGGGCCAACCGCCCAACCCTAAAATTAAACAAACGCCCTATATATAAACAAAACAACGCAAATAAACACACACCCAAAAACATCTTTCACGAACAAAACAACCAAACCATCAAGTTAATTAAAGAGAGAGAAAGGAGTCCGTAAAAGAAGCAGATCTGTGAGATACGATGGCGGAGCACTTGGCGTCGATATTCGGGACGGAGAAGGACAGAGTGAACTGTCCATTCTACTTCAAGATAGGAGCGTGTAGACACGGAGACAGGTGCTCGCGTCTACACACGAAACCAACAACAAGCCCAACGTTGGTGCTATCAAACATGTACCAGCGTCCTGATATGAACATGATCACTCCTGGCGTTGTTGATCCCTCTGCTCAGTCCCTTGACCCGGATAAGATCCAGCAACACTTTGAGGTAATACCCTTTTTTCTTTTTTCCTGCTATATTAGATTCACATATTTATTGCTTTATTATGATTCTTTCTTATTATTATGATGATGATTTCCTATGTTGATAAGCCCAAAGTTTACCTATTTATTGCAATTTGATATGAATTTCATGGGTACAATGGTCTATTTAGACTGCTCTAAATCTTGTGCCGACTCTATTTTGGAAGATAATAGTGGAACCGAGGGAGTAATATAATTAGGAGTATTTATTAATGACCCCCCGGCTACACAATAATGACCCATTAACCCCTCTTACCCAGTCTCGTTATAAAACGGGTTCACACAATTTTTTCTCTTTTTAAAATTAGCCGGCAAATTATATTGTACACCCGTGTGTACCTAGCACCGTATCCCCTTCTTTGTATTTTGTAATGACTAAATATTGGATTTCTATTATTTTATTTGTTTAGGGTGAGCCCTTTTGTTGGTCATAGGTATATTAGAATGATTAGATTGCGAAAGTGTTATGCAACTTTGATAAATTCACATGGTCAATGGTTGTTGGATGTTTCTTCCTGTGTTTCTTCTTTTACCTTGTTATACCATTTGGTTTTACGTTTTGACCGTTGTTGCTCTGCATAAGTATTACCCTGATATGTATATTTACATTCAGTTGAAATCGATGCTGAATTTCTATTTGGTTAGCTGACTGATGATCTGTTTTTTTTTTTTTTGGTAGGACTTTTATGAGGATTTGTTTGAGGAGCTGAACAAGTATGGAGATCTTGAGAGCCTGAATGTTTGTGACAATTTGGCCGACCACATGGTATGTTTTCTCTTCTTTAGTCTTCTCGTGCTGAATGTTGGTTATTGTCTTATTGATATCAACTCTGCCAGCTTAACTAACAGGTTTCCCTTTTTGTTTCTTGGTCCTGTTACAGGTTGGTAATGTCTATGTTCAGTTCAGGGAGGAGGAACATGCTGGAGAAGCACTGAAAAACCTAACCGGAAGATTTTATGCTGGTACGGTGTTGTGTTGTTGCTTTCACTGCCTCTATTGGATTTGGCATTGTTAATGATTTCTGATGGATTTTCTTGATGATGATGTAGGTCGCCCTATCATTGTTGACTACTCTCCGGTTACAGACTTCCGTGAGGCTACATGTAGGCAGTATGAGGAGAATGTGTGCAACCGTGGAGGCTACTGTAATTTTATGCATCTAAAGAAAATCAGCAGGTATCTAACTGCACATCTGAGATTTTAGATTGTCTCCTTCTATATGTTTGTTCATGTTATGACGTTGGTTTTTCATTTTTGGTTTCAGGGAGCTGAGGAGACAATTGTTTGGAAGACATAAGCACAGGCGTAGCAGAAGCCGTAGCCCTCCGAGACATGGGGGTCATGGAGGCCGTTCCCATGGTGGTCGTGGACATGGACGGAGAGAAGATGACAGAGGTTCTCGCTATAATGACAAAGGAAGAAGGCCTAGGAGCCGTAGCCCTGGGCATAGAGGACGAAGCAGAAGCCCTCCCCCCAGGAGGAATAGGAGTCCTGTGAGGGAGAATAGTGAGGAAAGGAGAGCGAAGATTGCACAGTGGAACAGGGAAAAAGAGCAGCCTGAAACTGGCAATAATGATACTAATCATAATGCAAATGACAATGCTGCAGATGGATATGACAACAACAATGGGGACTACTATGAGCCTCAGCATTGAGGAGGCCAAGTAGGCCGACTGATGTGATGTTTCAGTTTCTCATGGTATGCATTTCCTCTCTTTTCGCTGATAAATTGGTTCAGCTTAATTTATAGGATCAGATAAGTTTTTTTAAGAAGCAGCCCCACATTGTTTTTAGCTTACTCCCCATTTTCCACTGTGCAGGTGGAGTACAGGTTCATTGGTTTATGATTGAAAGTAAAATCTTTTTTCAACTTTGAAACGGTAACGAAAAAGTATCTTGATAAATGAACAGATAGCAGGAACATTCACCATAATCCTTTATAAGGGATTTATTGTCAATTCTTGGGGATGTTTTATCAAGCCTTCAAATTATCCCAGCCCACTCTCCGTTCTATTAACATAAAGACCTTAGATTGATACTAGGGAATAAAATCTCTGTGTATGTTAACCCATCCTAGGTCGTCGTTTATGGATTCTTGGTTTGGTGTTCTTGGTACTCTCTTTGATTGAGGAGGTTGGATTTTCAAATTCCATGTGGCTGAAGACACAATAAGGCTTTGGATCAGGCCCCCTTTCCCCTTCTTTTTCTGTTTTTCTGGGTGGGTGGGGGTAGGGGTATGGTCTTGGATTTAATTTTTTGTGTGCCACAACCTTTTTTCGATTTCGGTGTACATAATTGTCGTATACCAGGCTTTGACGCTCCTAGTTATCTTTTCTGTGGCCCATAATTATGTGTTTTCTGATATATAGTCGTGCATGTTGGTTGTTGTTCCTTTGTCACTGTTTGTATTGTGTCAAGCAATTAGGAATGTAAAGATTCACTTTCAAATGTAACGAGCTCAGTTCTTTTAGCGATGAGCCATAGTGCAAGCAGCAGCTTGAGAGGCACATCCTCATGTTTATTCCTCAAGCATTTTAAGAGTTATAGCCTTTCATGTTAATAGATCCTGACTTCTTTACTACTTGACCTAGGAGTCAGAATGATATGATGTGATTATTTATTCGTGCTAGTATGGTAGTTGACTTGTTTATTTTGGGTTTATCTTACATAGTTTTCTAAGTGATGCAGGTCCAGGTTTTTTCCTGCTAGGGGGCCAAGGCTTTGTCTATTATACTTGCTCATTGTGATATTTGTATACAGGTTGGCTGTTGTCATCATCTACGATACGAATGCAGTTTGCAGGATATCATCCGAGTTAATGCTGAATGCAGTTTGCAGGAGTTCATCCAAGTTAATGCTGGTGATTGAAGGGCTGAAATCCCATTTTCCAGTGACGAAGCTTCTGTTGAAGATCTTACGAATTGCATTTGCCTATCTTTTGTGTATTTACTGTAACAGGAATTTGTGTTTTCTAGGGGAGCGTACGCTAAATTACTGTGTTTTTCAGGAAGGAGTTGCTGGTTAGACCAGAGTACCTTAGGGGCTGTTCAGCTTTGGGATTATTTCATATGACAGACCAATTTTTTTTTCGAATTGTGATGCGTTTTAATTTCAAATTCCAAGTGAATTACGAGATATTTTTGTTATGGGTTTTGCAATATGTATTCTTCCTTGTGCAGATGACTCAAAATAGTGTGTAAATGTCATCACTTAGTTATGGAGTATAATGTACACTGAGACTGGCATGGTTTACAGACTTAAAGTGAGCGTTACTGAGGAGTTCACTACTGTATTCTCAGTACCTGGCTAGTTGGCTCCATACAACTTATAATGAAAATTGGGGATGGGGGGATCTGTACAACGATGCCTTTAGTTCTTACCTATTTTTTTTGACAATACCATATAGTCCATATTACCACATTACCACCTATGGTTGTCTGACCGGATTTTGTATAAAGCAATCGGAAGCGCACAATCAAATTTGACGAGTTACAGTTTGTGAATCTAGCCAGCAGAAAATCGCTTAGAACTCTGGAAAGCAGTCTCCCTTTTCTAACTCTGTTGAATGTGTCAGTTGAGCAACGAACTACGAACCAAATCATACAGCTTATCATCCCATTCAGCCACTCAAAAAAATACCAAGTAAACCAACACAAGAGACATAGACATAGGTTCAAACTCCATTAGGCGCACTTGGAGGGAGCCCGGGGAGGTTATTCACCCCTTGCCCTTCAAGTACTCAGCCAAAAGCTATATAGTGGGAGAAGCTTGTAGTCTAGCTGTCAAAGCCTAGCAATACAGAACTTCCTCCGTTGATGTATTTGTGTAGGTTACCAGGTACACTGGTAGTTTATCCATTGTCAAAAAAAGAAAAGAAAAGTGCTCAGCCAACTGCCTACTAGCTCATGAACCAGGCCTGAGATGGGAAAGCCGTAGGTGGAGCTCCTTACCATAAAAAAAAAAAGAAGTCAACACAGTTTTCGTTGTTGGCCTTGTTGTCTGTTAGCTTCAAGCCTTCAATTAACATACCCGCAACTTGTTACTCATTATTGTTGATTGTTGAAGCACTTTCAAAAAAAAAAACTCTCGAAGCAGTAACAATTGCTGGAAAACTATTTTCTACCACTGCCTAATCTCGACGATAGTGATCAGTTATCACTAGTCAGCGAAACGTGCAAACGTCAAGTGAAAAGCCGTTCATCTGGGCTGATGAGTTGTTGTCTTGTTGATCTTAGAAAATTGATTTCGTTGTACTGTAGGATCAAGGAGAGCACAAGGCTCACGTAAAGAAAATAAAAAGAGACTGATTGGATACTAAATATTTTTTCCTTTTTAATTGGGCCACTCGATGTTTGTGCCTAAAAATAAAATATAAATTACAAAGTGTTGCCTGAAAGAAGTCCATCCATTAAGGGGGCAAATTATGAATGAACTCATCAATCGCCACAATGAAGTCATAATGTTCACATAGTGTATAATTAGCATGAGCAAACTCTACAAGAGGATTTCCTGCATCAATTAGTCAATCAGAGTGGGTTTAATACTCATCATCCCCTCGCATATAGCACCAGTTATCAAAAACTTACAAGCAAACAAGTTCCGATTTCAATAGAGAATCCTTTCCATATATTCTTCCAGCCAAAATATTCAATTTTATGAGCTGAACCATTCACAAATTGATCATCAACAGAGGCAACGGACCACAGAAGGCTTCAAACCACAGGTACTATTTATAAAGAGCTGCCAAACTGATAGGACAAAAAGATATGCCGTCACCACTAACCAAAACCTCGTTTACGTCACCCGTTTGTCTACCTATTCCCTCACTATAATGACTGTTTGGTACCACAAAATACATGACAAGCAACTACCTAAAAGCCATGATCTCACCCAACTCTGTTGTTAATGGTCAGGTACAGAGATTTAAGCTGGGTGTTCCATTTCTCAATCGCTGTATACTTCTTCATTCCCTTCGACCTGGAAAGCATAAGAGTAGTTAGCAATCAGTTTTGGTACAAGTTATGACCAAAAACATACCAATGAATCATAAATAGAAGTACTGACCTGTCACTATGCTCAAATAGCCTATTCACTTGATCAATGTGCCCCTGAACTCTGTTGTCCAAAATCAGCAATACTAGCAACTTCTCCACATCTTCTTCTGGGACGTTGAGCTCCTACAAGAAAAAATTCATACCAAAATTAGTCCAAAAACAAACAAGCATTTGATCTGGCACTATCACACACCCACAGCAAAAAAAAAAAAAAAGCTTTTCAACAAATCCTTGTCAAAAACAAAGAGATGGCTAAAGAAGAGTTGGTGTGTTGCTATAAATTAATAAAATTTTAGTAACCACGCGAAATACGAAAAAAGAGACAGACAGCCACAACATTTTTATTCCATCATCAATGTAGCCTTGCTTTCCTTACCTTTGATATGAAAGGAATTCTGATTCTCGTGTAAGGTTTGATAAGCTTGAGCAACACTTGTGTTCTGATCTTTTTCAGAAGATCTTCAATATAGTTTCTGATGAAGGGATCATCCATGATTGTTCTTCTGTTACTCTGTACCACAAAATCAATAATTTGTAGGAACATCAGAAAAAGAAAAAAAAAAACAGCTTAGCACACATCCCCAGAAGCCAAGTACAAGAAAGATAAAGTTTCATAGTGGACCTTCAGAATCTTCTCAAACTCGAGAATCTCGTTTCGCTGATAAGCTGCAATCAGATTCGTCATCGCCAGAATTTCTGGATCATTTTTGTAGCTGCAATAATTTTTTTAGTAAGCCACACAATCACACAGAAAAACATTTCAATGTCTAAGATGAATTGAGGAACATACGGCTTTGCTTCCTGGCCATCAAATGGATTGACTTCAGACTCCATCAACATGTTGGCCAGAACCAAGTATCTGCTCACAAGAAAAGCGTGCTACATCAGTGAGTATTTGTACTATATTCTCCATAGGAAGAAAATGACTAAAAGTAACAACATTACTAGCAACCAAGGGGTATTCCCTGGTGAGGTATTGCCCTTTCCCACCACGATGAAACATTATTACAGCTCAACAAGTTTGGTAACCTACTGATGAAATCCACAATTAATGTAATGACAAATTGTAAACAAAATTAAGCGCCCTTTCATCAATGCATCTATATTTGGGAGAGCAAGACCTTTAGTTTCTGCTTGTTGACAACAAAAGATATATGAATATAGTAGGCAAAGCTTGGACAACTTATAATGTTAAAAAAAACATACTACAAACCAAGTGAAACAGCAGATAGGCAGACATCCAGACTCTGGAAGGCCATCACATCCAACTATATTGAGGGAAGCAGGCTTGTAGTAAATGTAATAAAACCATAGAATAACCAAGACAAAAGCTATAGACTCACGCCACACATGAAATGAATGCTATCGGCCATTATAATCAAGCGTAGTCAAACAAAGTGACAAGGGAGGCTCCATCTATCAGGCTTCAAAAAATGATTATGTCGAGGTGTGATCCCAGGATGAATTTCTGAGCTAACCCCACCACCCCATACTCCAAGCAAAAGGAAAAAAGGGACCCTAGTCTTGATGGAAAAAGATGTCAACAATTGGGTATCAGGCAAATAGCAATGAACAAAGAAGTAAATAGTCAAACGGACATATGGTTCTAACAATGTGAATGGAAAGCAGTAAGCATATTCATTCGCATATGTCTCCCCATAACCTTCTAATGTGTTAAATTTGAAATATGGGGGCTTACTACATACTTCAGGCATTGGATTCTTCGCTGGTTCCCGGCCTCATCATAATTCTTAAAAGCTTCAAAGAAATCAGTGGCCGCTTCTGCCCAATGACGCTCTGCCATGTGCATTTTCCCACCACATTCATGAATAATTCCCATAATCCTTGGATGGGGTATTGCTGACTTCACAGCGAGTGCCTTCTGGTATAATTGCTGGAAATTGAATTTTGTTATAAAAAAAAATTAGCAACCAAAAGAAATATAAACCATAGAAAGGGACAAGGGGAACTCAATTACAACAGTAATAAATAACTCAACATCACAAAAAGCTCATCAATCGAATCAGATGCCATACAGAAAGAGGTGCCGAACACACCAATGACTACCAATACATTCATTTAATACCATTAAGCACAAGACAGAAACCCATCCACATGTACCATACGAACCTCCAATGCCAACAAGGGCCATAAAATGTAGGGAAGACCCAATACATTATAAAACATGAACATAAATGAGGATTATATATTCTATTTATCACCGTAACTTACGCTTTTTACATTATCTCAGCTTACACTCAATATAAAATTAGCTTATCATCAGTCATCAATCACTATAATTTTAGCTTATCACCAGCGTAACTCAGCTACTTGTGTCCTTTCATTCCACTGTACAGGCATACAGCAAAAAAACAAAAACCATCTAGCACTCTAAAATCGCGAGGTTATATGTCGGAGGTTTTGATTTACACAACCCTTCTGATGCTATTATCAAAATTTTGCCTTGGAGCAAGAGACCACACATTAGAAAGTCAACCAATATCCTCAAACTTTCTTAGCTTTTAAGCCCCAAATATCCCCATAATTGTTCTGTTTTCATGACAGACATTCAACCAAGTCTGACGGCAAATTCTACAGTAACTTACTAAGTATGAACCATATGCCAGTGTCATATAAACTGGACTAATCAACCCACCTTAAGTTTTTTGTTGTTCTTGGTCTCAGTGTACATTTGAATCTCGATTGCATAAACCTCAAGCAGCTGTGTCCCTTTCTTCTGGTCATCTGTTCCATCTTCTTTCTGACATGATTTGTGAAGTTCCTTCAAAATCTGAGAAAGACGATCAAAACCTAGTCAGCAACCCAGGTCCCTCCATTTCACCAAAAAAGAAAAATAAAAAGAGTGAAATATGACCTTGTTCATTCGCCCATATTCGCCCATGTCAAACCAGATCTTGCAAAGCTTCAAGTTGGTTTTAAACCATAATCTCTGCACATTAGAAAGTAATAAGTTGAGCTGTCAACACCTAACTCAGTGACGCTCCATGTTCTGAAGCACCAAAGCTAACCTCATTTTTGGCCTCTTCAAGAGCTGTCAGAGTAGTTTGATAGAATTCTTGCAGAAGATCGAAATTGTGGCTGGCTGACCCAGAAACAAAATCCATAATATTGTTTATACACTTCTCACTGTAGTTTCTTGTCACAGCTGATTTGATGTAAGTCAACATCTCCCTATATGCTTCCATCATCTCCATATACTTCCCCAGCTTGTAGTAAAGCTTGACAGTTTGTTTCAACGCTTTGAACCCCCTGAATGAAACAGAAGACAGCCATAAATTCTGATAAGCGCAACATCATAAATTGTACGACAAAATTAGCAGTAAACTCTAACAGGGAAAAGATGCTTATCAATCATTTGTTAAGATCAATTGCTTTTGGTCACACCCACTACATAGGTTGCTTGTGAATTGAAATACCCAAAAAAAATAAAAAAAAATGGAGGTTGTCATTCACCAGCCAGGTGGCAATTTTCCCTGAATGCCATTTATTATCAATTTGTTTAAGCAGTATCTTTGAGACAAATATCCATGCCTGTGTCAACTACTGTTATCAAGATGACAAGATATATAGTGAGTTTAAACAACCCAAATAATGTAATTTGCAAGTAATAAAGTAGGAGCTAGTTCTGATAACTCACCAATCTGCTTTCTCTGGCTCCATCCGAACTACCTCAGCGAAACCTTCCAGAGCGGCTTCAGGCTCAGTTTCAACCAAACCTGTCAAAAAAGAAAATTAACTGGAAAGTAAGTACATATATGGGGCACTCATCATAGAAGTTCTCGTATGGTGAAATACAATTAGATTAAATTAAGTGATTTTTCATTTAGCAAACAATATTAGATAATTCAACATCATGGTCCTCTCTTTTCAACAAAATAAGCTGGGCTACACTCAATTCAACCTGGCCCCAGCGGAGAGATATGGTGTTGGGATGGCCTGCTTTCCAACACCACCACAGAAAGAAAACTGGAAGGAGGGAGAAAATTTAAGTCTCATACTTTATTTGTGAAGAGCCAAGGAAACAATTGAATTTGGTAGTTGAAAACCAGAACAGATTTCACAGGACATGAAGAAACTTGAAGCCTCCCACAATTGCACAGAGGTAGCAATGGACGATTGGCCATGATTTAGTAAAATGAACTATAAGCCAGCCAGATAAACATACAACTTACGGACGGAAGCAAGCCAAAAGTAAAAAAAAAAAGATAAAGATAAACCTCCAGATTGACTGACCCGGACATTTCTTCAAACCAACTCTGCCGTTGTTAACAAGAACTAGCTTTTTGTACTACGATTAAGAGTTGTTGGGATAAAGATAAAAAGTAAAGATAAAAGTATCATTCTTCAAGCATAGCTTATTGATCCTATAAACAGATTCAGACACCCCCACCAAATGAGAGCAGCAAATCAATGCAGTAACTTACTCGCAGTACGACTTCAACAATACTGATAAATAATAACAGAGAAACTGTTACCACAGAGCTAAAATTATACCACATTCAATGGTCCACAAATAAGTGATTGTCCGCACCAACACAAAACTAAATCCCTCGTAAAAGTCACCTTATATCTATGTACCAAGCTTTTAACATCAATGCCTTAAGATCATCCATGCTTCTCAGCCATGCAACAACTAGGTACAGACTTAGAGCAACTTCAACCCCGTTAAGAGGCAGAATGCAACAAAAGAATTCTGTAGGTTGACAGGAGTCTTTGAAAGGAATATTAAAATCCCTTATCCTCTTAATGTTCCATCTTCCATGTTACATTTTGTTCCACGTTTAATCAGAGCGGCAATGAAACACTAGGAAAGCCGGTCACTTGTACACATGTCAGGAAGGCAATTAAACTTCAACTTCAACAGCAACAACAACCGAGTGTAATCTCCATTCAATTGAACTCAACTTCAACTGCCCCAAATTAAAACAATTACCCGTGGACTTTCGAACTTACCCAAATAAACCTTTGTTCCATTCTAAATCAACTCAAACCCTAGGCATATCACAAGGAGCTTTTATTCAGAAAAAAAAAACATATCTTTTTTGAACACATCCACTCACCACCACCAAAATCGGCCGTCTAATTCTCAATTAATATTACAGCTCTACATCCCTCCCTCCCCCCCACCCGGCCCAAAATCACTAAAAAAACCAACACACCAATCCACCACTCACGCCGCTAAATTTAAAAAACAAAATCTCATCTTCCCCAAAAACCCTTACCTCCGTCCTTTCAGCAACCCCTTATTCACTATCATATATTTAAAAAACAGGAAAAAAAAAACAAACTCTCACCCAAGTCACCAAATTTCAACTAGGTCGTATCATAGTTTGCTTTCCCTAAACAAACCCTTGCTCTAAAAATATAGCATAGCAATAATAAAGGGACAAATAGAAAGAAAAAAAAAGAAAAGAACATTAATTGAATAACGAAAAAAGGAAAAAGGAGTGAGAAAGGTACCTTTGGAATTATAGTAGTGATTCTCAATAATAACATCCTGCTCATCTCCTTCGTCTTCTGAGTACTCAAATCCGTAATCTTCCATATCTGCATCTGCCCCACAATACAACACACACATTCAATATATTATATATAAAAAAACTAAAACCCAGCAAAAAAAAAAAGGAAAAAGAAAACAGGAAGAGAATTTACTCACCGGAACCCATGACTCTGGAGGGAGGGAGGGAGGTGGAGAGAGAAAGAGAGGAGTGGAAGACTGACTAACTGATTAATAAACTTAGTGCGTGAGGTTTTGTAATTTTTGATTTTTTTTTTAGGGTTTTATAATTTATGCCAAGTGAGTGAGTGGTTTTTCTCGTCTTTGCTTTTTTACGTTTGTTTTGTTTTTGGGGTTTTTGTTTTATTTGTTTGGCGAGGGAGGAAAATTAAGTTGGAGAGAAGTGAGTAGAAGGTCCTTTGGGTTTTCTTTTTGTTTTTTTTAAAATAAATAAGGAAATACAGTACCTATTGGGTTTGGGTTTGGGTTTGGGTTTGGGTTGGTGAGTGACTGAGTGGTCACCTTTCTGTGTCAAGTGTTATTAATATAGGTGTCGTGTCACTGGGCCGAGATGGTCAGCTTATTTGTTTAATGGGTCGATGTACTATGGACCTCATGTTTTGGGTTTTGGGGATCCTTAATAATCTGTTTTTTTTATTTGGTGTTCTATCAAATCAAAATAGAAAAAAGTTGAGAAGTCCTTTTTTTTTTGTTCTGGAAATTATTTTTCTTTTAAGAATTAAAAATTGGAGAAAAATTAGGAGAGTACCATAATTGATCCTTCTCCATGAATATGTCTAAAATTAACTATAAATGTTTTAGTAGTAAACGAAAAACTTTAATCTCTCAATTATTCAATTTCAGCTAGCCTTACTGACAGACCTTTAGACTCATGGCTTGTTGGAGTCTCAAAAGATTGAGATACAATCTTTAAAGAACTTGTCACTATCAACTGACTATGTGAATTTCTAAGAATAAGACATGTTAGTCTTGGCTTGAATATTACTCGTATGCAACATTGGACCATTTTATGTAGAGAATTTTGTACAAAACTACCTGTAAGTTTGGCCACTTTGCGAAAAACTGCCGAACAAGTTTTTTTGTACAAAGATACCTACAAAGAGCAAAACATTGGTCAAAGGGTCTAAAAAGACCAAAATACCCTTACTCAATGTCATGTGCGAGGCATGTGATGCGTTTTAGCACACAAATAGACAACAAATTTAATGGAGGAGGAAGAGCACAAACAGAAGTTTGGAATTTTAAATAATATTTGATTTTAAACAATGGAAGGATCTAGATAC
>ONZK01002570.1:86059-99745 GCA_900322385.1 Pharnaceum exiguum | reverse complement strand
CGAACTCCCACTTTCCATAAACAATTAAAACCGTAAGATTATAAAATTAATCTTACCATTTAATAAAATTCAATTAAAGCATTTATAAAATATTTATAAAATAATTTATAAATACGGTGTTTCACACTTGCCCTCTCTCACATATGTAAGTAACCAATATTACTTTCTAATGGCATGGGCCCGTGATAAAACTAGTAGCATGAGGATATTATGATAACTTTGTCCAAACTTTTAAGGCTCCTAAATAATTGTGATAAAGTGATTATGAAGAAAGAAAAAGAAACCAGTGGGAATAGTACACTCGTAAAATAGAAAAGAAAAAAAACAAGCTTATGGGCAAATTAACTATTGCATCCCCCAGTTTTTTCTATTCTGTTTTTATTATTGGACAAGTTCATTCTATAAACCTAAACATGGGTAAGGTTGGATATATCCATACCCTCGAGCACCACTATTGATTTGTGATTTAGGCTGTGTTTTGTTCGTCGGTATTATTACAGTTCAGTTTTTTTCAGTTCAGTTCAGTTCAATTTTTTTTTAGTTCAGTTCAGTTCAGTTTAACGTTTTTCAATTTTTTTCATTTATAGTTATAGTCTTTAACTACTTTCAGTGTTTTTCAAATAAATTCAGTTTTCTTAAAAAAAATCAGTTCAGCTTAGTTTCATTTCATATATTTTTAACCGACCAAAACACACCCTTATACTTGATTATTGTTGTTGTTGCTGCTGCATGTCAATCCTATAATCCTGTAATTCGTATGATCTCTTTATATTTTACCACCGAAAGCCTAGTCTCATGGTACCCACCCTTTTCGTGATTTGAATTTAATTATGGTGTCGACTGTGGAGCAATCTTCAGAATGTCTATTATCAGAAGTCAAAGTTGACATACTGATACTAAAGGCTTCCGGCTTTCAATGCTCCCAACTTGCAATCTTGCTTGCTCATCGTTTCTTCGGTCTCCACATCTTTTATCAATACTTGCTACAAATCCTTTACGTCTTTGTTCTTTTCGCCCCGCCAACCACCTTTACATTAAGGTCAAGTTATTATATCATTTCATAGTCAACCCAAGTTGTATCTTCACATCCCATTTCTTGCCTAATAATTCCCTGTCACACTAGCATTTGCATATTGGAAAATTTAATACTACGTACTGTACACCTTTTTCTTTATCACCACCTTACTAAAAGTTTGATCTTACACATTGGTATATGTATCCCACCCAAACCTCACATGGCTACCTTGCTCCTTGCTCCCTCATCACTTTCTCCCTTCATTCTATGTAAGCTCAAACTCTCACAAACTTATTAAACATGAAAGCACGTTATATATACGTGATAAATTTTCGTTTTCGTTTTCTCTTGTTCATTGCTACTACACTTATGCATTATAGTTCAGCTGAAACAGCTGTTACAGTCCCAAAGGAACTAGTGAAAGGTTTCTCAGCAACTCCAAATCCAACAGTCAAGAGTTTCCAGCCAATCCTTAGTGATCCTACAGGAAATTTCTCGTTGAGCTTCCTTCGTGTTAACTCAGACCAACTCGCTCTCGCCGTTGTCCACGTGTCGTCAGGGGTGCCTGTTTGGAGGGCCAACCAGGCACGACTAGCCCGCTGGGGTAAGGCCACTAAGATCACGTTTAATGGCAGTCTTGTTATTACGGACCCGAAAACGGGGGCATTTTGGTCTACGTACACTGAGGGGAATCGTGTAGTGCTCACTAGCGGCGCCAACTTGGTAATACAAAATGAGGAAACTGGCCGTAATGGTATCTCCACTTTTACTTGGCAGAGTTTTGATTTTCCACATGATACCCTTATCGAGAAACAAAATTTCACTTCTGCCATGAGGCTTGTTTCTTCTAATGGGCTATATTCGATGCGATTAGGGCCTGACTTCATTGGGTTATATGCAAAGTTCGGTTCTGCAGGTTCGGGTAAAGATCAAATATACTATAGGCACCGAGCCTTAGAGGCCAAGGCAGACATAGTAGAAGGGCGTGGTCCAATCTTGGCTCGGATAAGCTCTGATGGGTTTTTGGGAATGTATCAAAATGGTTCCGTACCAGCTGATATCCAAACCTTCAATAGCTATCAAAGACAAGTGTCCGAACCCAGGCTGGTTCGGGTGGAGGATGACGGGAACTTGAAAGGATATTATTGGTCAGGGTCGGATTGGGTCGTGGACTACCAAGCGATCTCCGAGCCATGTGAATTACCAAGTCCATGTGGTTTATATGGGCTTTGCACGCCTGGTGAAGGATGTTCTTGCTTAAACAACCAAACCTACTCCCGAACCAACGGGTGCTATAAAAGCTCATCCGAACCCGGTGATTTATGTGGAAAAAAGGAAAAGCATAGAATACTACGAAAGACAGATGTCGAGCTACCGTTTAAAGACCTAATGGTTGTGACGAGAACTACGTCGTATGAGCAATGTGAGAAGTCGTGTGACATGAACTGTACGTGTTGGGGAGCAGTGTATAACAATGCATCGGGCTTTTGTTACACGGTCGACTACCCTATACAAACTATCTTGAGTGTTGGGGATGATACTAAGATGGGTTATTTTAAGATGTGGGAAGGTCCTAAGAAGAAGGTAGATGTGGGGTTAGGGGTTGGAATTGGGTTACTATGTGGAGCTGTTGTTGTACTTCTAGGAGTCATTTGCTTGGGTGGGTACAAAATTTGGAACAGAAATAGGAGAGTCAATAGGTTCTTGGAAGAGGAGGATATTGTTTCTCCTGGCCCTTACAAAGATTTGGGGTCAACTAGTTTCGGATCTATTGAACTAATAAGTAATAGTGCGAGATCATAGATATAAAATCACTTTGTTCAAGGCCTTACAGTCTTAGCTTACAAAATCCAATCTTTAATTCTTCAGTTTTTACTACAATTGCCCATTCAATCATTTATGCTTACTTGTTTGCAGCAAATGAAAACTAGAGTACATACAAAATGTGGTAGGCAGACTTCCACACTTAAAAAGATAGTACTACAGTACAGCTGCATAAATTAGTATATCCGTCTCATTCGACATTGATGAATATGATGTTCACTTATGAAATAATTATGATGGCTATTCCACAAAGGTAGATAAAGAGGCCATAAAACTACCATGATCATTTCGGTATAGTTGTGAGTGGACAAGTGGGTTAAATAATCGGGAAAAACAATAGTACTCCATGTTTCACAATCTTCTTTCAATTTTAGTATTGGGTTATTGACACAATTTTTAAGAAAGTTGTCATTAGGAGGAATTTTAAAATGATTGGTTTTGGTTGGAATATATTAATTAGGGAGTGGAAGTGAGGGAAAAGTAGTAAAAAGAATTTCCAAAAATAGAAATGAAAATAAGATTGTAAAATGTAAAACAAGTTGATAAAGAAAGTGCGAAGAAGATTGTGGACAAACTAATATAGTCACCACGGTGCACCATAGCATGTCGGAAAGACTTACCATTGTAAATTTTTATCCAAATGAGAATTCTTTTTCCCCGAAAACCAAAAAGAAAATTAGAAAAGGGAACTCAAAGACAAAAAGATTGGCCAAAATTCAATATGGGAAGAACTGCAAAATCACGAGGTTCTTGAAGATTACAATTTTGGCGTTCTAGATCTTATAGTAGCTCTACCAAAAGTCTGACCCGAGTGCGCTATGTGACGCAAGACATGATGGCATTCTTGTAGTAGTGTCGTTGAGTGGTTCGGCATTTATATGATTCGGATTGAAAATTGGATGGGTCAAATTGAGATAGATGGTCTTTTGTTCAGCTACCTTTCACGTTTGTGTGGACATATAGAGTATACGGAGACCGGAGTATTACGGAGAGACCGATCGGGCTTTGCAAGTTAACCTTGCTTTTCATACATTCTCATCTATTGCTATCTCAATAATAGTTGCTACTCGTATCATGCTAATTGCTAAGAATGACCAAAAAGTGTTAGATAATATACAAAAAATACTATACTGGGTTCAAGTCACGCATAAATACGCTTTCCTTTAAGCGTAATTCGCCCCTACTATATGTGTAATAGGTAACAACGAACTGCTTTTAGGATACAATGAAACCCATCATCATAATACTTTGCACTAATACTATGAACAGTATACTCTCTTATATTAACAATAACTAATGATCTCTCATGGTGTATCTGCAGATACAGCCATTGTGTTTTATGTGTGAATATTTTCTATTTGAAAAATAAAGGGGAAGGGGGTTATTTAAATAAAAGGTACATAGTACCCCAACAGGCACCAAATCACTTGGAAAGGGATAAACAGTTAAAAACTATTATCCCTAATCCGAATTTAACAAAAATAAAAATGATTAATTAAATTAATCAATTTCCCAAGGATGCCAAGGTGCTAAGTGCTAAGTGGTCTTTTGATATATATAATACAATGTATAAATACATGTATACATACACATACACATACAACCCACTTGGCCCAATACATACAAGGCCCATGATTATTAATAGTCCATATAACACATACACTTGTAAAGACTACACATCCCATGTAAACTATCAATGTGGGACAATATCTTGAAAATATTCTAACAAAAAGTCAAAGAGGCATTAAAAATATGAGAATATCCTGTTATTATAAAAAATATTTAAATAGTCAAAGAGTACTATTTTGGTCAACTTTAGACGGGACCCAATGTAAAACTCCTATAATTTAAAATAAAAAAATATCATTTTAAGTATCCGGCCTATAGCATAATATCAAACTAGGACCTTAACTTTTTGATATGTCAATTAGGGTACATAACCTTATTGACATTGTGCCAATATAGGTACCTAATCGATTTTTCGTCAATTTTAACGTTAAATTGATGACGTGTCTGTATTTCAAGACCATTTCGATCATTGCTCTTCTGAGTTGCATTTTGTCTTAAATTTGAAGGATTGTATGGCTTTTACTATTTATATTTTTAACTCCTAAATTATAAAATGAATTTAAATCAGGGAAAAAAAATCGCTCCCATTCTATTTCTTCATTCTCCTCACACCCACCCTCCATTTGCTCTGTCATTGTATTTCCCTTCATCCTCCCCATTTCCATTACCACTCAACAATGGGTCCTTCCTACCACTGAAATAGCCATCCCCCTTGCACCACTCTCTCACTCTCACCCAAACCGCTTCAAATACTCACCCTCTACGTCTACAAATTTTCTGCTTGTTAAATGTTCATTCGCACTGAGCAGGTCCAACTATTTCCATATCTCAATACATACCTAAAAAGTTTTCCCAAACAATTAAACAGCTTGCATTTTTCTTGAATGGAAAAAATGAAACTAAAAACAAATTACGTCAACGGACGGTGACTTTCTTTCACCGTAAACTACAACAACAAATATATTTTGCGTATGATCAGTAAGAAACCAACTTTGCCCTTCTCATCATCGGAAAAAATTTACCAACCATAAGTGCATATAAGAGATGAGCAGATCAAAAGGATCGTTTCTTTAATTTATTTGTTGAGAAAATTGTACAAAAAATTCAAAAGTGTACCATAATTTTACTAAACTCTCTTATATCAACATTTTTTTCACGAAATACCTTAAACATCATTTACATATAAAATAACCACTTTTGACTAAAAGTCAAATACTGTGGACGAAAATGCCCACATGTGCCGTGCACATGTCTTGTTTATTAGACATTTCCACCATATTTTTTTTCATTTTCCTATTCCCTTACCCTTTTCCCCTCACACTTTCCCTCCAAAATAACATCCCCACCCCCCTCCGTTTTCTTCATTTTCACTCGTCATTACCTCCTCAACTCATTAGACATTCCTCCCATCATAGTAGAGCAGAGCCACTAGATTTTGGTAATGAATTATCATCAACTGCCAAGATCGCGCTGGAGATTGAACCCCAATGTAAAGTGACTTATTGACCAACCCAATTGTAATTAACAAATGGCCATATAACAAGAGTATCATCACTAAATCAAAGTCCTCCTCCTCTAAATTAAAGCTACGGATGAAATTTGTCCTATAGAACCACCAACTTTAAAGCGTACCTCAAGCTTATGAGTAAGATAATTCTTAATAAGTGTAGGGTCAGTCAACCATGACCCATGAGATACCCTAATCTTCCTAATTAAGCTATGTTTTTTTTACTACCAAGAAACCATTTGCTAGGAAAGTAATATGGCAAACCTGCAAATGGTAAAGGTATTACCAAGCAGGGTAGAGCCAAAAAGCATCACAAGATGATGCCATATGCTTCTACTGCAACAAAATTGGTCATTGGAAGAGGAATTGTCCTAAATACTTGAATGAGAAGAAGGAAGGGAATTGCCCTCTTCTAGTTCAATATTTTGTTTCTTGACATAAACTTCCCAGATTCTAGTGTTTGAGTATTTGATACCGGATCGCCTTATCACATTTGTGTGAACATGTCAAGCTGCTGATAAGACACCCTATGAATTGTTCATGCAATCCGAAATGGATTCTATGAACACCAACGAAGTATGGACCTTGAATAATTTGCCTGAAAGTGTTAGACCTCTCGAGTGCAAATGGTTGTACAAAATGAATACTGATGCTGATGACAATATAATTGTTTTCAAAGCTAGATTTGTAGCAAAATGATTCAAACAAGTCTATTTGATAGACTATATTTAAACCTTTCTCCTGTAGGTAAGATTAAGTCTATTCGATTCTCCTAATTTAGACGCATATTATGATTATGATGTTTGGTAAATGAACGTCAAAACCGCTTTTCTCAATGGGTTATACCACTCAAATCTATAACTTGCCGAATAGGCACATTCTAATCTAGTTTACCGAATATGTACATCATTCCAACAACGTGTGGTCATGTGGTCCCAAGTGGACCAAAACTTGGTTGGCCACACGTAGGAACAAAGAAGGTTTTCCTTCTTTAAGTTTTGGCGTAAGAAAAAGAGAGGTAGGAAAACTTCTTCTTTTTCCTTTCTTTTAACTAGTATATATATATGCCAAATATAATTAGTTTAACAAAAGTAAAAGACTGCACATGAGGCTCAAGCTTGTCCCTTCCTCTTGCTTCAGTTCGGCCGCCCCTATCCCTCACTGTCTCTCTAGCTTCCTTCCTTATTCGTGCTAGTAACCGGTCTCAGAAAGATCAGTGCTTGAGTACGTGTATACAACAATAGAGGAATTGCGCCTGCGGTTCTGAATCTCCAATTGATCAAGTACGCATCAAGAAGCATGTTACTAAAACCCCTTTCAACTTGTTATAACATGGTTTTTTTTATTTGGATCTTGGGTTCTAGATCTAATCTTAATGATCATATTATTAGGGAAGCAATTACTAACATAAACAATTATGCACATTTAGAACAAATCCCAAGATCCAGGTAAAAGTCATGTTAAAACAGGTAAAAGGGGGTTTGGTAGAATACCTTTTGAAGCGTGCCTGATTAGTTGGAGACTCAGAACCACAGGTGCAATTCCTCTACTGTAGTCTACACGTACTCACGCACTGATCTTTGTTGAATCGGTTACTAGCACGAACAACGAAGGAAGCTAGAGAAAAGTGGGTACAAGGGGCAGCGGCTTTAACTGGACAAAAGGAAGAGGTAGTCTTTTCGCCTTTTGGGCAATTTATGTTTCTGTTAAAACTGAGTTAACCTAATACAATATATCTAGTATATAAATATACTAGTAGTTTAGAAAATACAAAAGAAAAGTCAACCTTTATTTTTATCTCCTCACGTGTAACCCAAGGAAGGAAAAATTCTTTCTTTTCTCCTTTGTGCGCCTAAGGCCAACTAAGTTTTTGGTCCACATGGGTCATGTGGTCCAATCACCTGGTGCAACTCTCTACTTCTAGTATTCTGTGGGTTTCCTACAGCCCAGCTCAAAATACTTATCAGTAATGCGTTGCACATATGACCCAATAGGATTTAATAAATTAAGCTAGAATAATAATTATTTTGTGACAATGGTGACTTCTAGTAAATTATATTAGTCACTTAGCTCATTAAATTATATGTCTCATTTGTACATTATAGTATTCCATATTAGTACCTAATAAATACATATATTTATATAGAACACTTCCATCAATCTCCCACTTGTTCATATAACAAGTGTATGGGCTAACTTGAGAACACTTCTACTAGCTCCTACTAGACTCCACTAGTCAAGTGTATTACAAATCCTTGTCTAACGGTCCATAGAGGTATCTCTCGAATATAAGATGAACTAGCAAGTGGTTATCCAAATAACAAAATGAGTTTTAGTCACTATCAAGAAGCCAGCGCTGCTTAGAAAGCGTAAACCTGTATTTTAGATTAAAGGACAATATTTTTTCCCGTTTCATTACCAATTTATGATACATGGAGCTTGTTTGGTTCACTATTGTAGTTCTATTTCACATGATATCTTAAATCACATGAAGAGTAATTTCCTTGAAAATGGGTTGAATTATTTGGTTAACATGATGTAAGTGATTTCCTTGGAAAAAAATGGTGCAAGTTGTGCTTACCTAGGGTCATTTAGACCACTTTTCCCATAAAATTGTTTATTTTCTTCATGTGATTTAAAAGCAACCAAACAACTTCAAATTTTACACGTTTGAAGAGTGCAACAAAACAAGCTCTAGGTTCACATTATATGACTTGAATCTTTATAAAAGTCTCTTTTCGATGGAGCATTAGTTTAACCTATTCTTGTCTCGTTTTATGAGTAAACTAATGTATTGTCAAAATAAATTTTTTTAAATAATATATTGTCTAAACTTTGAAATCTTTGTACATTAGTCATAAATGAATATTTATATACACCTGGTGTATTTTACGCCATCCACCCTCTTAGTTTTCTATCTTATTTTACACATAACTCCTAAAAAAAAATCCAACATTTGCGTAGTTATAAAAGGAGGAGCACAATACTAGAAACAACCAGGTGCACAATATAATTGTTGTCTTGGAGATAAGATATATTTTTTTATGGTAGGAGTCTCTTAGGCTCATACACCAATCTTTGTAATAATCTAATTATGTGAAGTCCTTCCCTGAGTGTTTAAAAGAATTGTTTCCAACTTCCAAGCCATAAAAGCAGTACGACAGTACATGCACCAACCTTCTAAGATACAGTATAAAAGAAAGAAAAATAAAACGAAACCAACACCTTGTGAGAATTGTGAAACTGATTCATTTGATCATTTCGTTGACTACCTGAGTAAGTGAACATAAAATAACCATCTTGGCATTAGTTGTATCAACACCCAGTGGAAGAACACATTAGAGGCAAAAACAAACAAGTGTAAAAGATATTATAGCTGTTGTTGTGAAGTGTTATAGCTGTAGCAATGTTGTGCAAGTACTGTGGATGTGCGGTGCTGTGAGAGTACTGTTGTGGCTGTCAATGTAAATATTGAGTGTTTGGCAAAAGTTTAATAAAAAGTGATGTGAGTTCTTTTTTCTTTGAAAAGTGAGGTGTTGCGGGAACTTCTTTGGTTGAAAACACTTTTGAAGGCATTTTTTGACAACATTTATAATCTACAACACTTTTAAAAATTTGCCAAACATCCTAAATTTTCAAAAGTGCTCTCGAAAGTACTTTAAAAACATTTTCACCTCAACCCCAAACACACCCAAAATGAGTTCCCGAGGAATACTTGATTGTCGCCATGGGTATTTATATTTATAATGTGGGCAGGGATGCAGGGTGAATAGCAGGGCAGAAGCAATATATGTACCTTTTATACATAAGACTACACAAAAAGTGATAGCTCCGATCTGGTCAGTCTGTCACTTATTCTTCTTGCTTCTATTCTTCTGTTTCTTACCAGTAGTCTTTTGAGCCTTTAAAACCCTTTGAAGTATCCGACTTGCATCCCTCCTTGCATATTCTTCTTCAGATAAGGAGCCATCATAGAAAGCTCGATGAACATCTCTTAGTGTCTCCAAAATCCTAGCTAGCTCACCATTATCTGCTCTTTCATCACCACCTAACTGAGACCAACTCTTCTTTGGCGGTGATGCATCCTTCTCTACATCTTCATGCGGCGAATCATATGAAAAGTAATTGTAAGGTTTAATCTTAATCAAATTTTCATTATGGTCGTCCCATACACTTATACCATCATCAATGATTAAAACCACCCTCTCATGCTCCAACACAACATCAAGACTCTTCTTGTGCTTATCGTCAAGATCTACACAGTCTTCTCTGGTGATCACCCGCCACATGCCGAAGTAGGTTCCATCTGGGTCAAGCGCCTGTTGTCCAAGTTAAAGATTACATTAGTACCAAAATAGTTATATCCACATCAATAGACCCTAAAAAAAGCCTGCACTCTAATTTCTGACCCAAAATACAGTAGTAGTAAGTCATGAAGTCATCAGTGCCGGTGAAGTACAGTAGTTTTCGATCAGTAACTTTTGCCATACCACACTTATATTATGAACTAACTAGATTCCTCAAACATGTTGATCGGGAAAGTGCAGTCATCAACATAAACAATTATTCCATTGTAGCTACTAGCTAGCTCGCCTAGCTGTGTGCCTATGTGTAGACTAATGTTCTGTTCTTTGGGTCCGAATTACTCTCGAACACTATTCAACTTCATTGTATTCCATATATAAACGAAAGAAAAACTCGATCATGAACTGAATTTAATTGAACATTAGGGAAAATACTCCCTCAGGAATAATGGGTTCAAATTTGAAAGTTCTGAACTTTGGAACAATACCTTAGCAGTAGCCCAAGCGCAAGCTCGGCACGACAATGTGTATATAGACATGTCAAACATTTGGCTCGCTTCCTGAAGAAAAGTACGAACAAAAGGTCTCAGCTTCGTCCACCCATCGGCCATTTTGAAAAGAGTACTCTCATCACAATTCTCCGCAGCATTGTGAAAATAATCAACACCGTAGTTTTTATTCCTCAAAAACTGTCTATCCTCGGGGGTAAGTTTCCACGAAACCCTGGTGTGTACAAGCGTATGATCCAAGTCCAATACCAAGTGTAGCTTTCTACGTCTCAATAGGGTTTTCAGATTTGCTTCACGAAGGCGGTTGATTTCATCGTGGCTAAGACTCATATTTCGGTGGACGTACCAGAAGGGCACGGTTTTAACTTTGGCGCTCAGATTGTCGCTCCTTATTCCGCATCTTGTACAAATCTTTTGGATGAAGACAGGATGATGACAATAGGTTGTAGAGCATATAGAATTGTTAGTTTGATTTGTGAGGATCAATGGACCGATTTGTTGAGCAAAAGATGATGTAAGGAGTTCGGTTGGGAAGCCTTGTGCTGTGTCTTCTAATACAGCCATTTTTGTTTGATTGTTTATGTTTTGTTTAGTGTCCTGGGTAGGAGTGGAAGATTCGATATATAATGAAGATTGGAGAGGATGATGGGTTATGTTTTTTTTTTTTTTTTTTTTGTGTGTGTGTGTTTCAATGGTATTTTAAAGATCGAAGACTACTTTGCTTCTTCTTTTTCTTCTCGGCATATAATTCGGTTAGATTTGGAAAGCTGGCCTTGCTCCCCAAGGAAACATCGTTGACTTTTAAAAAAAAGAAGAAAAAAAAGAATGGTAGACTTATTTTTTTCCTTTCTAGGAAAGCATCCTAGACAAAATTACCTAGAATAATTCCTACATTATGGGCTATTTGGAGAAAATAATTCCTACATTATGGGCTATTTGGAGAAAATAATCCATACTTAAAGAAATAGTCGGGTATAATCACACAGATCACAATAGTTAACTATTCCAAATAATTTGTACTTCGACCGATTATTCCAAAATAATTAACTTCCAAAATTGCTAACATTAATCCCTACTTCAACCCAATTGATGGGTTAACGCAAGATTTATTTTTTCAAAAACCTTTGTTGTATACCATAATTAGATCGTTCATTGCCTATGATGGTTCAATTAAGGATTATTTTAAAAAAAAAAAATTAATATTTTACAATCACAATTCACCCCTCAATCTGTTTTTCTATCCAATCTCTTTCCTTTCCTCTCTCGTCAATCTGTCTTCCACCATGGCTATGATATATCACCTGCTCAGCAACACAACGTCACAATACAAAGTCCACCACCGTAAGATTATGCGACTACAACCACCAATTTCTAATTAGGGTCTATTCGGGAAATCTAACTGCAGCTGAAGCTCAAGCCGAAATTGATCAGTTAGCTGAACCTTAACAGATAAGCTAATTAGGGTGTTCGGATTAATTAGTTGAAGGGGAAGCTGATGAGTATAAAATGACATATAAGGCAATTTTAATAGTTAATTAGGGGTGACGCAAAAATTTACGTGAGACCATGGCATACATGCACTTCTAATTTTTTTTACTATGGGGTTCATTTTTCAATTGTACACGGTTAATTATTCAGTTGTTCAGGGTTTATTATAGGGGTTTCATTAAGGGGTTCATTATTAATTTTTATTCAGTTATACAAGGTTCATTATTCAGTTGTATGAGGTTCATTATTCAGTTGTAGGGGTTCATTATTCAGTTGTTATAAATTTTCGAGGGGGTTTATTATTCAGTTCTACAAGGTTCATTATTCAGTTGTATGGGGTTCATTATTCAGTTGTAGGGGGCTCATTATTCATTTGTTATACATTTTTTCAAAGGGTTTATTATTCAGTTGTTCAAGGTTCATTATTTGTGTTTCATTAGGGGGTTCATTATTCATTTTTATCCAGTTATACAGGGTTCATTATTCAGTTGTATGGGGTTTATTATTCAGTTGTAGGGGGCTCATTATTCACTTGTTATACATTTTTTCTAGGGGGTTCATTATTCAATTCTACAGGGTTCATTATTCTATTGTATGGGGTTCATTATTCAGTTGTTAACTTGTTATACATTTTTCCTAGGGGGTTCATTATTCATTTATAGGGGTTCATTATTCAGATCTATAGGGTTCATTTTTCAGTTGTATGGGGGTCATTATTCATTTGTATAGAATTGAAAAAAAAAAATAAATTTTGTTTTTTAAAAAAAAAAGTGGGTCATTGGGCCTGACCCGTCTCATTGGAATATGCATGAGACGGGTGTACCCAAATCCTTTTGTATATTTAATAGGGGTAATACTGGAATATGGAAAGCTTATTGATATGAGATTATCTGATAAGCTTGTCAGATAAGCTACCTTATTCGATAATTTGTCTCCATAAACTGATAAAAACGAACACAACTTATTCGCAATAGTTAAGCTTATCTAATAAGGTGAGGTTAAGATTATTGAATAAGGTGCGAAACGAACATGGCCTATGTGCACCATTCCCCTTAATCTAACATTGGCCTATGTGCACCATTCCCCTTAATCTAACATTTGAGTTGGCGTTGCACTGGGTGTGCTTCAAATACGTAAATCCTGGCGACAGTAAAGGAGTGATGCTCACGCTATGTGGGGTCAACAGAGGTGGATGATGGCGGCATCTTCTAAGTCTCAATCTTCTTTATTGCCTCCTCCTATACTAGGGTATTGGGGCCCATAAATAAATCTTATTATTATATAAAAGAACTACTTGGAGAGATAAATAAAGCACTCCCACCCCTTTTTATTGGAGAAAATTATATTGTGTCATTTTTCTATTGGTTGGAATTGCTTACGTGTTGAAAAAAAGATGAATGCTGAGCTAAACTATCACGCATTTATGAGAAGAAAAAAAAAATCGAACCTCTGGATTAATATCCTTTTCGT
>ONZK01002570.1:65359-83452 GCA_900322385.1 Pharnaceum exiguum | reverse complement strand
TTCCCCTGTAGGACATCTAATTGCAATGGAAGTACGAGTAATTGAATAGAGAGCAAGCTAAATAGTTTCATTTTTGTTCGGTGGAGCTTGATTTCATTGTTTGTGGCATCCCTTCTTATATAAATGTTACTTGAACTCGCTAAGAAATTTGAGTTTGTACTTTAGCACAATGTAACTGAATTCCCTCATAGAAAGAATTTGAAAGTAGTATTACAACCAAATTTTCAGGCTCATAATAAAATTTTGAAATGTAATTTATTGCTTTACATGGCTTAAATTTTCTAACCTTTCAAATCTTTTTTTTTCCCGTAGATTGCTTAATTCCAGTGCATGTTGTTTGACTTCCCAGGATCATTGGTGATTGGAGTTACCGGTTGATGTATATTTGGTGAATGGGGCTCCCGTTCGAGATAAACAAACAACATTGTTTTGAAGTAGTTTATAATTATGGTTTGTTATGTAAATATTTCATGTAATAGTTTCGGTCTCTAGGAAGTAGTTTCATGGGTCACACACTCATATTTTTTTCAATAAATGAGAGCTTTTTTATTGACATATGAAGTTCAAAGAATATCGCTTTTGTCTTCTTCTTTTAATATTTTTGAAACGACAAATTTTACACAAATCTATAATTAAGAAGATATTTTATTAATTTTAATTATCCCGTGCTTTGGCACGGGTTATAACTAGTATCTACTAACTTAAACTGTAGCATAGAGAAGTAGAGGTCGATCCCTCTAAGGTAAGTAATTGAGTCGAAAACTAATTAAACTGAACTTAACTAGGACAATTAAGTAAGACTACCTAAATATATATACTCGTGGTTTTGATTATTCTAATTTAATTCAGTTCTTCAATTGTTATTTGTAGTTACACTCAACAGAAAGAGGACAAAAGTATGAAACTGAATTAAAATTGAACTTCCACTATTGAATTGCAATGCCAAATACTTAGAAAACAGTAGCCCTTAATTAAATTAAAACTAAAACCAAACTAATTAGGGCATATATAAATTGAGACTGCTAACTACTTAAATACCTACTGTGTTTGAAAAAGACACGAGTACTGATAAAAATTAATTCAGTCCAAGCCCATAAAACCACGAGTTGTTGGATGGAAAGTGAATAACTTGTTCTTTTTTTTTTCCTTTTCCTTTTTTGGTCCCTGTGTAGCTTGCAGATCGGTTGGATAAGGAAAGGGGAAGAGATGATGGGCTTTGATCCTCTTCAGTTTTAGTTGATGTTCGATGAGGGTAATAGTTAGATGGGTCGTAGGTATGCGTTAAGAGTGAGGTGGGCAAATAGCTATATTGTGTTAAGGTTACGGGTTGAAGATGATGAGGTGATGGAGAGCTAAGGGCTGACTTTTATTTTGGGCCTACATTATGCGTACAAGGGCGTAAGCGAAGTAACTTTGTATACCCACAATGCAACAGCTGCGACAAACCGACTTCAACTGTAGATTAGTATATGGTCCTGACATCATTTTGTCAAACTTCAAATGTAAAAGTTGTAGAGGGTATTCAAGATTTACAGGCATCTTGAATGAACTGAATCAGAACAAAAATGAAGGAGATACAACCTTTGCAAGATGAGTTGACAAAAGTACAAAACGGTACAATTTTGCATGTTAATAAGCTAGAAAGTGGACCAAACTTCTCCAAATGTACCTAAAACATGAATGTAACTTAATAACTATTTAGCACATATCTTTTATCAAAAGACCCAATAATAATAAATGAAAATATGTATAATTAAGTACCTATCATATATATATATCTACCTTATTTTCTTCGCCCACCAACGCAATAGCCTTTGCCCCCTGTGCCACAAACCGCATCTATCACTAACAATTATTCAATGCCATCTTCGCTTCCCCTTCTCCTAATTGTTTCACTTACTGACCTCGTTGCATTCGTATTCGTATTTGTCTAAGTCATTGAAATAATATTATGATAGTTGAATTTTGAACAAAAAGAAAGTTCAAAAAAATACTACGTACAAATGTATAACTTGTTGTGCTGCTGGGCTGCTAGTGTATCATAGGTACGGTGACTGTGAGACTGACAAGATAGGAAAGGAAAGAATTGAATAAAAAAAGAGTGTAGAGGAAGAGAGGGAGGATTGTGGTTGTATAATATTAAATGGATTTTGTAGGGGTTATCCTTTTTATTTTGTGAATATATAGAATAAAAATATTTTAAAAATATAACGGAGTAGTTAACCGCCGTTATCTTCAATTCTTTCACAACTACTAATACCCAAGTAGGGTTATTCCCGGCTATTTCTTAATAAGGATTATTCTGAACAAATCGTCCAAGTAAGGATTATTTATTTTGGGCAATTTTGCCTCTTAGTTTTTTGAAGTTCAATTATTTGTTTTCCATTAAGTTTCAGTTTTATTATCTAGTTTAGTTAAGTTCATTTTAGTTAACTATTTAGTTATAATATATATTAGTACAGAATCTCATTCTACGTCGGTTATATAACCAGTCGAGTTAAATTCAATTATTTTCATTTGAGTACAGGTTTTTTCTACTTAAATTCAGTTAACTTCAGTTTTTTTCCAATTAAATTCAGTACAGTTAAGATTTTAAAGGTTTTAATAAGAAAAACGAAACAGAGCCTAGAAGTATCACTAGTACACCAATCGCTTCTTACGTCAAGTCCGACCCAATGTAGTCTGGACACGTATATGTTGGACGTACAAAGTTCATATTTCTTACATCAGGTTGGACAGAACATTGGACAGAACAGGACGCGAGTAATGTTACTCACCTCCAAACTAGACGTGAATATTGCACTACTGACGTCCAGTTTAATTTGGAATGAACCGACGTGAATATTGCACTACTCACGTCAGGTTATGTCCAGAACTAGACGAGTAATGCAATATTCACGTCCAGCTAGAACATTAGTGGATGTGAATATCATATTATTCACGTCCGGTTGTGTGTTTATTTACCGAAAGTGAGTAGTCTACACTACATCAACATCGCTGCATAAACTAGAATGAAATATATGAACAAGCTAAGAGCAACTTTGAGTAACTAATGCATTGAGACTGCGAATTCTAAATACATCAAATGTCACAAATCGAATGATAATCTAAATTATGTTCTTAATGTGTATTAAATAACTAAAACTAACTAAACAAAAAAAAACATTTGATTCTTGCCATACAAAATGTCACTTTGAAGTTAAGATTCAGGCAACACTATGTCAAAGTAGTACAATCCCCACCCATCTCGAACCTCATTGATCAAATTCCTCTTTGTCGTACGTCGAAGTGTTCTCCATTACGAGCTGGAAAATTATAAATGCAACAGTTTAAAAACTTGACAACAACAATTTAGAAGTAATACTCCTTTGTCTTATACAAATCCTTTCAGAAAAGAAATTGAGCAAATTATCTTCTTTTGATAGGTGAATGGACTGACGACAAATTGACAAGTACATCTACACATTAGCTAATTATCAATAGCGTGTAAAAGTTTATTAACTCTTACTATAAAATAAACCCAATATAGTTGCGAGCACGCGCGTCGTTTTTATAATTTGTAGCTAACAAACAACTTAGCAACAGATTTTGAAAAACCGTAGCTAGTTAGCAACGGATTTTGTAATCCGTAGCTAAGTAGCAACGAAATTTCAGTATCCGTTGCTAAGCTTAGCAATGGATTTTGGATATCCGTTAGTAGCTAGGATTATAGAATCCGTAGCTAAGCTTAGCAACGGATGCTCAAGGCTACATTATTGCTACGGATAATGAAAATTCGTTGCTAGTCTTTAGCAACGGTTTGTTAAGTCCGTTGCTAGGTATAACTTAGCAACGGATAGACCGTTGTTAACAGCAGCAACAGAGTGTAACAATTTGTTGCTAGTATTAACTAACGAATAAAACAATCTATTTTAATTATATTTATAATAATTCAAAATACTACAACAACAACAACAACAAATGAGTGTAAACCTCCAATCAACGGGGTTGTTCGGGTCAGGATATATACAATTTTATCCTTGTTTAAGAAAATAAAAAGATTGTTTTTGATTTTTGACCTTATTCATTACTGAATTAAAGTATTGTCTTCCAATAACTTTACTAAAAATAAGAAGTATTGTTGTCTTGACGCATCTGATCCAGATGTTGACTTTAATCCAATGGTAGTAACACTTTAGCTTAACTCAATACAATTCCATGTAATCAGGATTTGTTTTGTCCGGGGAAATAAACAAAAAGGCCTAGCTTATCTTTTACCAATATTACAAGTCACCCTTAATCCTTCCACTCGGACATCTGGGCAACTCAATATGTAACCATTAGGCACGTATGTGCTTCTAGCTCGGAACTTGTATACAACTACCAAGGGCAGATGATAAAATATCATTATGTTGCACCTCAAAGAAAAAAGAATCATTATGTTTATACATTATAATCTGTGGTCCTACTTACCATTCGTACTGCTGAAAAATTAAAATTCGATGTAAGCATGAGATGATGTTATAGTTTTGAAGAATATGATATTAAACACCTACCCCTTCAACCTAATTTTGAATCTTTCGTAAGGCCTTTGAGTTTCCAAACGGCCTACTAAGTCTGGACTGAAGTCATTAAACAAACAACCCTTTTTGTCTCTTCCATGGCCTGAACGAATAATCAGACAAAGTACAGTACAAGTTCCTCAATATCAGATACAATTGATAAAGTTATAAGCAGTGAAGCACATGAAATCAATGTTTTTCACCATAGAAACAATAAAAATAAAAATACTATTTATGTGGGCAGACCAAAACTATTGTCTTTGGATGTGTAGCTAAAAAACTACTTTGTAAGAAGAGAGAGTAACTCAAGTGGTAAAGAGCACACCTTCAACCCTTAAAGTTGGGGTTTTGATTTTTATCGGTCTCAGTGCCTCCCTTTACACCAAAAAAAAAAACTACTTTGCAATTTCTTTACACAAAAAAAAAAAACTACTTTGCAATGTCATGTCTTTTTAAGGGACACCATGAGTCCACTTAAATCTTTAACAACAATCGAGTGTAAATCTCCATTCAATGGGGTACTCGGATCAGATATACGCAGCGTAACCATGAGTCTACTCTTCGGAGCAAATATCACGAGATACAAACTCCTTCGATCGACACTCTCTATCCAAATTCGATCACCTATTTCGTAAGCTTACAACTGCACTAGATGGTGAGCCACCTAGTTAGCATTCCTACTAACATGGAAGAAAGAAATACTAATATAATGAAGACTAAGATCATAAATGTCCTCTAAAATGAGTCTTAATTCATCATTTACTTGTAATGTAATATTGCATTATCAGCAAGTCTTTAATACATCGGGTGTACCGGTACACCTTGCGGATTTATTACTAATTACAAAGAGACTAATTAGTGGCATTAAAAATGTGACTAATAATATTTATTGTAATACTAGTTATAAATTCATAAGGTGTACCCGTACACCCGGTGTACCTAAGAATTGAAGGTGCACTGTAGTCTCTAATATGTTGCAAAATTATTGACCGTGCAAATGAACTTAGTCATTAATTACTTATAATTTCAACAAAACATAGTGATATTTTAATTTTACAATCTTAGCTAACAATTATATAAGAACAACAAGAAATTTGGAAGAATTATTCCACTATACATGATTTTTTTTTATAAATATGGGTAATAAAAATATTCTATAACTAATTAGATAAGAAAATGTTACATGTTATCAATAAAACTTTAATCTTATACACTTTCAAAAAAATAACTTTAATCTTATACAATAATTAAACTCGTGCATATTTGCACGGGTTATGCGCTAGCACATACACATGTTATTCAACTACAACAACAATAACAACATCTTAGTCTAAATTCCATCTCATATGGGATACTGAGGGAGCCTCATGTACGCAATCTCACCCCAATTTGAAAAATCGGGAGACTGTTTCCAGAATAACCCACTTAGTACCTTTATAAGAACCTCTTTATACCTGCAATGAGAAATCATTAGATACCAAATGTAAGAAATTTTTACCACACACTCGGGTGTACGGTTCACACACTCCCCTTATAATCACCTATTCTCCCTAGCTTTACATAATAATCAAAATCTACCAATCTGCATTATACTACTAAAGTTTCTTAGACTTCGATGAGAAACTTTTAATCGTATATCGTGTCTTAACTAGTACTTCTTTATATTTACTACATTTTGCTATTAGAATCATAATAATAACTTACTGATAACTGATTTTTTCCCATTCAATGCAGTAGCCTCCGGTCTGCTTCCCTTTCGTTTTCCTCCATTGATGTCCTTTCCTTCTTTTTAGTTTTTATTCGGAACAATTTTTTTCCTTTAAAAAATAAATCTAAAAGAGGACAGAAAATATAGAAGACCTAATAGCACTATCCATCCAACTACAAAAACCCCCTTTTTTGTACACCTATCCCCTTCTCTTCCTTTTCTTCCACCTTGCTACTGTGACTCTCCTCACCCCATCATCATGGAGAGAACCCACCCCCTATAGGGCCCCAAAAAAAACTCGACACGCTGTTCGTGTTAACGTGTCGTGTCAACTTTTCTTTGCTTGCATTTCAGGGAATAAAAACAACAACATAAAGTCAATCCCGGAGTTTTGATTAGTTAAGGGGGATTCATTAGATCATATGATTGCTCATATAATTAACCAAAGATTATAATGAGAAACATAGCAACTTGTTACAGTGAGCATGCTGTGAGGGTATCAGATTCATATTGCTCAGGCCCAATAAACAGGTCATCATCATATATTTCACCAAAGTCAATCCCCTCAGTCCAAAACGCCGTTACTAGGACGTACAAAGCAAAACTTGATCATGATCAACCTATTTTTATTACAATCACATGGTGCAACAAGCTAATTTGCCAAGGCTTTTTCATTAAAGTCAGCAAAAGTCCATCGTCTACGTCTACGAAAAGTGGGCCCCACCATCTGCATCATCACCAAATGTCAAGACCCAAGGGGCACAAATTTCTAGAAGTGAAGGACCTTGACGGCTCGAGTATCCAGGTCCGTTGGGATCTGAGTGGTGCAAAGTTCGAGATAGGACCTGAGCCCATTTCAGAATTCTATGTGGGGGTTTCCGTAGACACACGATTAGTCCTCTTGTTAGGAAATGACCAACTTGTCCCAAACGAGTATGGCTTGTTATTGTCGCAGCCTATGATCGATAATTCGTTGGTGTCTCAGTATGAGCATTTTTACGGGCAGTGGAATGGGCAGGTGTCGACGAGGGCGAGGTTTCGCGACACGGGTAACGAGCACGATATCATGGTCCGTTGTTCCCCCGAGGATGACGGGCCGAGGAACCCGGTGTTGTCAGTGTTTCTTGACAAGAAGAGGGTGTTTAAAGTGAATAGGTTGCAATGGAACTTCAGGGGCAATCAGGTAATTTTTGTGGATAATTTGTTGGTTGATGTAATGTGGGATGTATATGGGTGGTTTTTTGATCAAACAGTAAATTCTGGTGTTGGTGGTAGTAAAAATGGGTGTGGAGTGTTTATGTTTAGGACAAGAAGTGGGTTGGATAGTAGGCTTTGGTTGGAAGAGGAAGAGAAGAAATTGGCTGATAGAAATCATGATAGACCTGAATTTTCCCTTTTGATTTGTGTTTCTAGTAAGAATCCTAGCTAGCTGAATTGAATTATTTGTTCTTCTTGTTTTTCCCCTCTTTTAATTTTTGGGGATTCTTTACATGTACATTCACGTTCGATCTCCAAAGGCCTTATTTTATGAATAAATTGTTGATATTACTAAGGCATATGCCTATTACTGATATACGACTAACATTTTGTTTGATTTTCTTTAATTCTTGTACTTGATTAAGAAACTTGGATCTTAGGGATGAAATTTGTGATCGTGTCATTCAAAGTTAACTGAGTTGAAGTGTCAATACTTTTGTCTAGTAATCATTGCTGTGTGCCTCTGTCTCTTGACATATGTAAATCAGGATGTCCATAACAAGTACACCTCTGAGATCAGTTAGATGGTGTACGATGCTCCCCTTTGTTTTTGGAACGGTTTGTTTTCACATGCATTATAAAAGTTGTGTAATTCCGGATCAAATTTGTAAATTAGTGCAGATAGGAGGAAACTGTTTGTTTTGGGGTTCCGATAAAAGTTAGCTACTTTGGTCACTTGTGTCTATTGTGAGATGGGATTTTAATGAAAATGAAACTAATACGGTACGAGTATAAGTAAATGTGGTTGGTTGCACGGGCAAGATTGGTTTCTGTGGAAGGGAATGAAGTGCACATGGCATGACATTAACACAATAACAGTAGTAGCAGGCAAGTTCAGGGGAAGTACGTACCTTTTAATTTCATTGTCTCACGAATCATTGATGTTTACATTTTTTTTAGGATTTCTCTTTTCATTTAGGAGAAGCTATACCTTTTTTTCATTCAGGAGAAGCTAAACTGTTAAAGACTTGGTATATTGATGTTCTGGTTGCATTGACTTTGCTCAGTCAAATCAGTATTTTATGGGTCTATCTGTTGTACTTGTGTTGGTACATGGTATCAACAATTTAGAGTTGGATCTGTCAGTTTTTAGATTAATTAATAATAACTAACGTCACTGCGAGTGGAATTTGTCGAGAGGTTTCAGAAAGATATACTGAATATCGTTGTACTATTCAGTCTGCTATTCTGACTAACTGAATCAATAAAATCGAGCTCGTTCCGTCTATATGGAAGATGCTACTTTTCAGCTATAAATAATATAGTTGGACTTAAAAGGATTAGTAAAATTAATATGCAATTGAAATACTAACATATACAATATCAAATTGATCATTCGGGAAATGGTCTGATAAAGACAAGATAGGTTTACATTGTAAATAGACAAATGTCAATCTTGTCAACTTGCAACCTCTCGTTTTGTATGTAGATTGTAGAGTATGAAATTGTCAATTCATCCGGGCTACAGCAAGTTGCGCAATGGGATAGTGGACTTGGAATTAGTTCTGGATGGCACTTTGTTTTGTGCAACTACAAAGAATTCTAGATAAAAGATGGGGCGAATATGATTCTTTGTGTGCCATATTGTAGTTTGTTAAGAGAGGTTACATTATTGTTCCTAACAGGAAACAACGGGTAAGAATATTCGGAGCTGAGTTTCTAAGTGACCTCTTAGATAAGGAATTCGTTTAGGAAGAGGATGAAGGAATCCCAACGAACTTATTTGGCTTGTCATAGGACTATAGGAGCTTTTTCATTTCACTTTTCTTCTGCTGCGGTGTCAACTTATGGCCTATTTAGCATTTTTGGTCTATTTCTTTCCTTCAAAAAAAAAATCGTATAAATTTATCACAAGAGAATAATGCTCGTTTCATATATGAGATTAGATAAAAGGGTCATTTATGTTTTATTCGAGGGATCATTATTGACTATCCGAGGGGTTTTACTACCCGAGAGATCATTAATACGTAGTCTCATTTATGAAACTGGTTCACCCAATCTTTTGTGTTATCACAAAGAATATTACACATTCTTTTTATCTAATTTATATATGTCCTGCATTGGTATCATGACTTCATAGAAACCTCTCACCTTTCATATTTTTTATCGAACATTTAATATTACTAAAATGTTTATTTGGGAGAGGATAGTATTTCTTTTTTACGTACGTTTGTTTACCTGCTCGTCATAACTTCTTCTTTATCTTAGAGCAATTGCCATAAAAAAAAAAAATAAAATCTTGGAGCAATTGACTTTACAACGTGTAACTCATTATTGTTGGGGAAGGGGGTATAACGTCAACAACAACCACCAGAAGGTCTTAAATGGATAAAGTAAGTGCGGAAAATGAACAACAACACTGTAGGCACATAAAATTTATCAGATGTGCCAATAAACATAAAATTAGTTATTTTAAGCTAATTAAGATTATTAGCTTAATTTAATTAATTTAAGTCCCTAAATAAATATTGGGCCAACCCAAACTTTTTTTGGTCCAAATTGGCCAAGTCAAATTTGACTACTAAATCAAGCTCAGACTATCAAGTCATCAAATTGGGCCGTAGTCATATAGATCAAGTCCAGGTGAAGCAGGTCAAGTCCATCCAGACTGGAAGACATGGGGAAAATCTCTCCTATAAATGCAGCCTTCCACTTCATTTCAGAGGAAATGGACAGAGAGCTCATAAAAATTGCAGAGCATTTCTGACATCATTCTAGAGAGAGAATAACAAGCTCATCAAATTGGAGTCATTCTCATTCTAGGAAAACTCAAACACATTTGTATTTGATTGAGATCAAGCCTAGACCTTCAATCAACAAATTTAGAGACAGCATCAGAGGATTATTTAGAGAATTGTACTGCAACTCTTTTGATTAATAAAATTCAATTTGTTTAATATATTTCTTGTTTATTTATTTTAGACTCGAAATTTGTGGCTACAAACACCAAGCAATTTCACATGGAAAACCCCTCATGAACAACAAGACCAAGCAATTTTATGTGGAAAACCCCTTTCAACTAGGATTAAAAAACAACGAAATCCACTATCAACGTCAAAGGGGTACAAGCTACCAACAAGTATCTCTACTAGTACAATATCCTCTTTGCACTACATACAATAGAACACAAGAGATACAACAAGTACTAACTAGAGTGTAGCTAATTACCCACTTTGATCTCAATGAGCTAGTGTTATCAAGCCACCACACACTTGAGAAAGTAGCACCCTCCTTTGGTCTTCTTTCATCTTTTGGTTTCTAGCCCATACACTCTACCTCACTATAGATACAAGGGGCATGAAAAGCCCTATGCGTCTACCCGCGGGGTGATTTGAATGCGGATGTTAAACAGAGTCGCCACCAACCATTTTTATTAGGGAAGACGATTGGAAAACCTTTTGTTTATTAGAGCTAATGAAAACGACTTGCTTGCCAATTTACCGAAAACGGACAACCGCAGAGACTTTGGCAATGCAAGGTTTTATGAAATGCGTGAAACTAGAAAACTGTTGGGTTCAGGGAGAAATTTTACCTCTAATAGTCCAAAATAATCGTTATATGCGTACTTAAACCACTCAAGTTGATAAAACAATCTAATGCAAGTTTTATCTATTGTAGGTAATGTCTTATGCAAGTAATTGTCGTTAGGCGAAGTGTAAACATGCAAACCGTATTCCTCTTTTAACACATAAAGTCAAATTACATGTTAAAGTGACCACTTTGAACATTTATAAGTCTACATTGCAAATAATGTGATTATTGACAAAACTGAATTGAAATAGGTTAGTGACTTCAGTACCTGATTTAGAGGTATATGATAAGACCCTTGTTATGAACTAGTTGTATGTAAAGCGGGAGAAATAGGAATGGAGTCGCCTAATAACTCCACAAAACACGGGCTAAGTGCAAGATTAGGGTGATAGGTTGCTTAATTATGCTTGTTTAGGTGATATATCGTGAAATTACTGCGGGACAAGGCTTAGATAGGTGGTTTATGCTAAGTTAGGCTAGAGGGAGAAGGAATGAACTCATCAAGTTCGGCGTGAGGAATGAAGTCGAGTTTAGGGGGGTATCGTGTGCTGGGCGCACGAATTGTGCGGGTCCCGCACGGGACCCGGGCTCTTCCTGGTCCGCTGGTTTATCCTCTTATACGGATAGATTTTTAGTGTTTCGAATCGACTTGTACTCTGATTAGGATAGAAATTCAGTTAATTCTTACTCAAGAAACTAATTAATTAAAAATTAATTAATTCGTTAGGGAATTTTAATTAGCTGAATTTATGTGGGCCAGGCTGTTTATTTGTGGGCTGGACTGACTTATTGGACTAGGCTGACTGATTAATTGACTAATAACCATTAATGGGCTTAAATCACTCAATCAGAGGCCGAATATAGAAGTATTATATATGAAAACGATCAGGAAGACGAGGGGAAGGTGATGAACATGACTACTAATCTCGTTTCTTGAGATTTCAAACATCCGTCATTAATAAGAGTATTTAAATAGATGTCAAATACAAGTTAGGTTTACATCATAAGGCGTGGCAAATACCTGGTAAGAATACCGTACTTTCAGGAGCCCCCACTTTATCCGAGGCCGAGGTCAGGACGAAGTGTAAAGTATTGTCATAGTTTCCGAGTTGGGACGAAAACAGAGTTTTTGGAAAACGTTTTTGTTGAGAAGTAGTGCTTACCTCGGGCAATGGTTTGATACATCTTATGTTACTGCAAAATTGTTAGAAGACAAGACAAATAATATGCATGCATGTTGTTGAGAGGTCCTTTCGATTAAGGGCATCTAAGACCGGGGATAAGATTTTAAGAGGGCATATCTTAGACCTAGGAAGAATTATTGGTGTTGAGGTGACGTTTTAAGAGGTTGTCAAACCTAGGGAGACATTTAAGGGGTTGTCTTCAACCTAGTGACGTTTTAAGAGGGTGTCAAACCTAGAGAGACATTTAAGAGGGCGACGTACACATAAGCAAATATTATTGTTTGTTGATATGACTTTTAAGAGGGTGTCAAACCTAATGAGACTTTTAAGAGGTCGTCTGTAACCTAATGACGTTTTAAAAGGGTGTCCAACCTAAAGGGAGTTTTGAGAGTGAAGTGCTTTGAGGTGAGGAACTCAGGAGGCATCCTAGACCTAAGTCGAGGTGAGTGAAGGGATGTAAGGAGTTGAGATATATACCTTAACTTACCATGTTGGCGTTTGATTGTACAGATGGCGCACGTAGCCCCTAGTTGGATGTGGATGTAGCGTTCGACATGGATGATGGTGGGTGGCGCATGGAGCCCCAGTTTGGTACTGATCGACATTGATGGTGATGGGAGGCAGAAGGAGCCCCCAGTTGAGGTGTGTGATTAGCAAGTACATGTATAACACTTAAGGGCAGTATCCTAGGTTTGCTATTGAGATGCAAGTAATAGACGCGTAAGGGTTTGCCTATTTGCGTAATGCACTAAGCCTTGACTTGCTAAGCACATATGACTTTGACTCGATGTGTATTGTGAGTGAATGTGATGACCATCCCGTGACTATTGACTCGTGTTTGAGGAAATAAGGGTAGTTGAAGAGGGGGAATCTGGTCCCCCCTGAGCCGGGGGGTGCTTGTGGATGGCGTTAGTAGCTTGTAGATGCCCAATGAAAGTATTTTGAGAATGATGTGCATCATGTATGGAATGATTCTCCTAAATGACATAGAAGGGTAGTTTGTCATAAGAAGTTTTCTTGTGCATTGGAAAGGCAAACCGTAGCTTGGAAACTCTCTCGATGCCCTAATTTTTGCCTGGATGCATTGTCTTTGATGATTGAACCAGCGGGCTAATCTCTCGTTCTCTCATTTTTCCTAAGTCGCCATGTTTGGTGTTCGACTTAGCCTCTATTTGTTTGTGCCCTAATTGTTGTCTAGGCTCATTGTCTTGGCTGATCGACCTAGCAGGATTTTCTCTCGTTCTCTCTTTTTTCCTAAGTTGCCTTGTTTGGTTTTCAACTTAGCCTCTCATGTAGACTTAATGTTTGATGTGTCTTGATGTGGGAGTTGATGTCGAAAGTGGTTGCTTCGTATGGAGTGGATCGAGATGACTTAGGTTGATGTTGAAAATGCCTTTGACTTGAGGAGAAGGTTTCCTTTCAAGGCAAGTATGATCATGAAGGCGCTTCGGATAAAGGGATGGGTTTTGTTTTGTTTATTTCAGTCGTGCCTCGTGATGAGGTTGCCTACGTATCCCATGAAGGAATCAGACCGCTTGTAGTTCAGTTGGTTTTGGGTTTTTGAGTTTTTCGATTTTTTTGGATTTTGTGGGGTTTTTCGATTTTTTTAGATTTTGTGGTTTTTTTTTATTTTTTTGGATTTTGTGGTTTTTTGTTTGGATTTTGTGGTTTTTTTAAAAAAGCTAAATGACATAAAGCTTTAAAGAGAATAAAGGATAAATAGGACAGTGCGCCATGGCTTTCTTATAAGTGTTTGCCAAAGATAACTTGTCCTGTTGGGATGATTTTGGTGAATGAATAGCTCCACTATCAATGAGGTCTTGAATCTTGTTCTTTAGTGCCTTGCATTGTTCAGTATCGTGACCATTGCCTCGATGATATTTGCAGTATTTGTATGCATCCCAATTAGGACTTCTTTTATCCGATTAAGGGTCTTCCCGCGGAGTAAGTTCGTTGATCTTCCTAGACTTGAGTAGTCGTTCAAAGCTTCAGTTAAGGTCATACCAAGTTCAGTGTACTTTCGTTGGGTTGGCTATATTGCATTGACCTCTATGTTGTTTGAAGAGTTGTTGTTGTTGTTGTTGAATGGACGTCGACCTTGAGTTGATCTATTGTTGCCTTTCCTTAGTTCCTCTTCGACATGTAATCCACTCTTGAAGAACCCTAACCATGTGTCTAATAGTAGAAACTTGATGGGTTCGTAGTATTCAGGTAAGAGACAGTTTTTCGCCATTCTGACTTGTTCTTCCTCGTCGGGACGATTGATCATTTGAGCGACCTTAGTCCTCCTACGGTTGACAAATATGGGGAAGTCTTCTCCCCTCTTTTGAAATTGGGTTTGTAGCTCTTGGAGGCTGATTGGTAACTCGGTGGTAAAGGCGAATTGCTTTACGAAATTCTTCACTAAGTAAATCCCAATCTTCAATGACTTTTGTGGTAAGGGAATTGTACCATACTTGAGCGGCTCCAACAAGTGTGGCTTGGAAAAATTATACATAGAGCTCAGCTAGAACTTCCCTAAGGTTCATGGTTGTGATGTAGATGCGAATGTGGCTTCGTGGACTACCCTCACCATTGTACTTTGGAAGGTCATTCATGCTGAATTTTAAAGGATGGGGAGCATCATTAGTCTTTTGAATGATGGGATCATGATAGAATTGGTCCTTTAATTCACCATTACGACGAAGGACTTCTTCTATCATAGATACCTTCTTTGCATACTCGGTTTGAGAGGAAGTTGCTTATTCCTCAATCTTTCGGGCATTCACTTCTTACATTCGAGCCATCTCAAGTGTCATTTTGTTCATGGTTTCAAACATCTCATCCATCTTTTTATGCATGTCTTTCATTTGTTGTGTGTTGTCTGGTCCCGACATCTCTTGATTTCTGACAAGTCTAGTACTCTCTGTTCGTTTCCAACCTACGACTGGTGCCTTGGCAACTTGCTTATCCTAGGAGGTGATATACTGGTCAAGTAGGAGAATTTTATGATGAGTTTTGATTTTGTGAAAAACTATTGGGCATGCGAAGTGACTACACCAATGAGTGAGGTGAATTGGGTGGTCTCGACACTAGCTTGACATTGTAGGTGTGACACGACATGGGTGGTTGTGACATTGGACAAAGTGTGTGGGTGATGAGGTGAGTGAGTGTATGCCTAAGGACTTGACACTAGACGACGCTTGACATGTGAAGTGGGAAGACACGACTTGACAGAAGTCGGGAGATGGGTGACTCGACATGGCATAGGGAGAAGGGGTAGACAACTTGACACGAGTGGGAGACACGTATGGCTTGACACAAGCTTAGGGGAGACATGCATGCAAGGTGGGAGGATGACACGACATGGTTTGACATGCGTGGACGACGCTTGACACACGACACGGGGAGAGGGGCGGACGAACGACTCGACGCGTTGGGAGGGGAGGACGAATGACTCGACACGTGGGGGAGGGGAGGACGACGCAAGACACATGCGCGTGGGTGAGAGGTGACACTAGTTATAGTCTTGACACCTATTTTTGGCTTGACTTGACATGGTTTTGGCTACTAATGGACATAGTTTTGACATAGGATGGGCATTGGTTGACAAGGTTTTGACATGGGGGATGGTCATTGACTCTAGGACTAGGACTTGTGAGATATGCAAATCAATGACAAGGTTAGCACATTAAAACATATAGGCACGTATACATGACAAGCACAAGAATGCAATATGGGGTTGACACACCTAGAGTGGGTTCTAGTTTTGCTAATGCTTGGCTTGTATATCGGGCTTAAGGCTTGGGTCCTCATACCTAATTAACATAGTCATCGCCCATTTTTGGAGGTTACGATTCGCATGTTAGTCTATTTCCTTATCATTAAGAAGGAAACGATATATGAGTGATGATATAGGCTCAAGTGGACGACAAGTGAAGCCAGTAGCCCTCGTTGTATGAGTACTATATCATCGCGGGGTTGTTCTTTTGGGTCAGCCTAGACAACTTCCGCGGATGGAAAACAATGCAAATGACATGCAATATGATGACAATAGATAAAACTTGTTTAAGCGCACACAAAATTTTATTGTTTTGAATGTTGGATTTTCTCCCTCTAACATCCCCAGGGGAGTTACCACTTGTAGATACAAGAGGCGTGAAAAGCCCTATGTGTCTATCCGCGGGGTGATTTGAATGCGGATGCTAAATAGAGTCGCCACCAAACATTTTTATTAAGGAAAACCATTGGAAAATCTTTTGTTTAATAGATCTAATGAAAACCACTTGCTTGCCAATTTACCGAAAAGGGACAATCGTGGGGACTTTGGCAATTTAAGGTTTTATGAAATGCATGAAACCAGAAAACTTGAGGGTTCGGGGGTGAAGTTTTACCTCTACTAGTCCAAAACAATCGTTATATGTGTACTTAAACTACTCAAGTTGATTAAACAACCTAATACAAGTTTTATCTATTTTAGGTGATGCTTATGCAAGTAATTGTCGTTAGGCGAAGTGTAAACATGCAAACCGTATTCCTCTTTTAACACATAAAGTCAAATTACATGTTAAAGTGACCACTTTGAACATTTATAAGTTTACATTGCAAATAATGTGATTATTGACAAAACTGAATTGAAATAGGTTAGTGTCTTCAGTACCTGATTTGGAGGTCTATGATAAGACCTTTATTATGAACTAGTTGTTTGCAAAGCGGGAGAAACGGGAAGGGACTCGCCTAATAACTCAATAAAACACGGGTTAAGTGCAAGATTAGGATGATAGGTTGCTTAATTATGCTTGTTTAGGTGATGTATCGTGAAATTACCGCGGGACAAGGCTTAAATGGGTGGTTTATGATAAGTTAGGCTAGAGGGAGAAAGAATGAACTCATCAAGTTCGGCGTGAAGAATGAAGTCGAGTTTAGGGGGGTATTTATAGGAGGTTGGAAGATTCCGTAAGAAAAACGAGATCGGGAGAGAGCCCGAGTCGTGGGTCGGGCGCACGACCTGTTCAGGTCCGGCACTGCCTACGTGGCAGATCATGCGCCTAGCGCAAGTTCCGTGCGGGACCCGGGCTCTTCATGGTCCGTTGGTTTGGTTTTACGCGTCTTATCCTCTTATCCGGATAGATTTTTAGTGTTTCGGATCGACTTGTACTCGGATTAGGATAGAAATTCAGTTAATTTTTCCCCAAGAAACCAATTAATTAGGGAATTTTAGCTGATTTGTACGTGGATCGGGCAATTTATTTGTGGGATGGACTGGCTTAGTGGACTGGGTTGACTGATTAATTGATTAATAAACATTAATGGGCTAAAATCAATCTATCGGAGGCCGAATATATAAGTATTATATATGAAAACAATCAGGAACACGGGGGGAAGGTGATGGACACGACTATTAATCTCGTTTCTCGAGTTTTCAAACATCCGTTATTAATAAGAGTATTTAAATAAATGTCAAATACATGTTAGGTTTACATTATACTCACTCTGTTACACTCACTCACTTGTAGAGCTGGCCAACGATTGGTTTGTAGTCGAAAATTGAGTCGCTGGAAACCGAATCGAATCGAGTCGGTAGAAAATGGCATCGGAGTCGAACCAAATCGAAAAGGACCGATGCGACAACTTTGAAATTTTTTTCAAATCGACGATTCGGTTTGAGTCGAGTCGGTCATAAATCGGTCCAAGAACGACTTGCATCGAGTCGTGACTTGGTTCAAGTCGAGTCGTTGATTCGATTCAAGTCGGCTCAAGTTGACCCAAGTCGAGTCGATAAATCGAATATTAATACACTAAATCAAAAATTTAGACAAGTGTGGTGCATTGAATTTCAAATATTAATTCTGATGACTTATTAAATTATGAAAATTTATTTCTTCAAAAAGAA
>ONZK01002570.1:31805-44006 GCA_900322385.1 Pharnaceum exiguum | reverse complement strand
ATTTTATGAGAAGGGTCGATCTAGTACTTTTGCTAATGTGGGTTTTGTAAATCAACTATTAATCTTGACTTCAAGTTGTGATAAAGCATGAGATTAATTGATAATAAGTTGATTTATACAAGCTGGAAAAGGACAGATTTAGACTTGTAACTTCTAGTCCGTATTTGAGTGCCTTAATGAACTCTTATTTTAGTGTTCTTTGGCTTGAATGAAACTTTGGGATGTTAGCTTCGAAACGACACCTCATTTATGTGATTTGAAGTTCGTTTGATTGGTCAAATTCATGTTTACATTTCGATGTGCAGAGCTGTCCGCGAAAATTTATTTAGATGGAATAACCAATGATAACTCCTAAGTATGAGTATGTTTATTTTATTTTATGAGCTCAATAGTTATGGTAAATGCATATGTCTAGTTGAATATGTCATTTTGTGGATTATTTAACTTTTGAGCATTTTTAAAATAAAATAAAAGAAAAAAGGGTGGGAAAGAGTGTATTTTGTACAATTGATGATGTATATTCGTTTTTGTGATGAACGTACTATACACTAGTGCGTGATGTACATTTTGTACACTTGTTGATTAAATATTCCCATCTATGATTTGAAGGTATGACTATAACTCTAGTCTATATTTGATAGGTATTTCATCATTTTTAGTATTTTTAAGGAGTTATTTATTTTATTAGCTATTGATATGCTAATTGTTAAAGACCTCTTGAAATGTATTTGATGAAGTTGTTTGACTAGTGTTAATGTTGAATGGTGGGGGTGGAGCTAATATACGAAATTTGAGATGGTTTTGTATATATAGCATGTTGCACCATTCAAAGTAAAGTCATATTTGTTTGAGTTGACTAGTTCAAAATTTTTATTGGTTGAGTAACTTTTTGGTAACTGTGTTGATCGTTATTGATATAAGATAACACATTTACTTTTGATGAATTGGTTGTGTAATTGTTGATCTTTTGAGTGATCTTACATTGAGGTAACGATCTACATTGAGGTAACGATCACAAAATGATACACACTTCACCTAATCATATAGGAGTTACCTTAAATTTTGAATCGATGTCGAGGGGAATGAGATTAGCCCATTGAGTGAGGAAAATATGGTGGATACCCGCTTAGGGTCAAACGAAGCCATATAGGTCCTCTTCATTGCACTACATCTCTCATTCCTATGGCATCACCATGGTAATGCATTGTTCAAGTGATATTTATCATTGAACTATAATGAGTCTAAAGCCCTTGTGGTGGTGCTAATAGTGCTATTGAGACGCACTTGTTTCCAGTGGCGGAGCCACATACAATGATAGGGGGTCGGCCGACCCACCAAAAATAAAAAAACGTAGAATATACCCTTGTAAAAAAAAAAAAAAAAAATTGTAACCCCATTCTTTTTTTTCCGCCTATGTGACACCCATCCTTAAAAAAAAACTAAATGAAAGTCCTTCATTGCTTCCCTCCCGTGCGTCTCTCCCCCCTTCCCTTTCTTTTCCCCTCTTTCCTCAAAATAGATCTAACAACAAAAAACGAAACTCCATTCTCTCTCTTCCTTCTTCCCCAACTTCCCAAGAAGCCAGCCCTCTCCTAGTCCTCAACAGCTCAACCTCGGATAGAGAAGGCGGCGGCGGCGGCTTTGTTTTGTTTATCTTTCTCAATTTTTCAATTATAAATCCATCCTCAAACAAAAAGAAGGTATATTTTGAATCTTACTCCTATTAAATTTGTCAAGGGTTAATTATATTGATTGATTAGGTTACTAAATATTTCAATATTTCAATGAAAATGAATTCTAGGGTTTGTCATTTGTGAATTTAATTGATGAATCAATTATAAGATATTGTGCATTAGTGTGTATGGATCATGGATCATTGGATGAATTATCAATGAGAATTGTGCATTAAGAAGAATGAGAATTGAAAATTGTGCATTAAGAAGAATGAGAATTTTCAAGGCTTGAAAGAGCTTGGACAATTATCAATGATCCTTGTAGAAAAAAAGAAGTATGGAGTGTTCAACCAAGTTTATTTGTTGATAAAACTTATGTTGATTCTTCCCGTGGCAAGCGCTAGTGTCGAAAGAGCATTTTCCTCAATGACATTCATCAAGAACAAGCTTCGTAATAGTATGGGTAATGAATTGTTGAATGATTGTTTGATTACTTGCATAGAGAGAGATGTTTTTTGACAAGTTGATGTTGAGGACATTTTGAAAAACTTTCAAAACCGTCTATGAAATTATCGTAATTTCTTTTATGTATTTGTAATTTTTTAAATATTGAATGACAATTCTCTTTGACATCGGTTTTTATTTGTCACCCCAAAGCAAAAATCCTGGCTCCGCCACTGCTTGTTTCGTTATTGAGTTAAGTTCAATCCCTTCCAACTCTATTCCCTAGAGTGCCCTAGTGAGTAGTGACTGTATTACCTTCGAAGAGACCCGGTTTGAGAGTTTGAGCACCCCGGACTACCGGCAAATCTCCTTTCAGGCAGTGAGTTCTCTCACGATACAGTAAATCATCCTGTAACTTTGGTATTGACGGACCTCGACTTTGGCACTGACGGATATGAAGATTATTATTGATCAATACAAGCCCCATATTTCCAACATTTAAAAAAATTGTTGCTAAGGGAGAATTAGCAACATATTTCAAAATCTTAGCTACATATTTTTTAAAATCCGTAACTAAGCATTGCAACAAACAACTAAGATCAAGTAAGTACAAGAAATTTATGTTGCTAAGCTTAGCTAAGGAGTAGAAAAAAATTTTACTTAGTTCAAGTGAGTCAACTGGTTTAAAAATTGTTGCTAATACAAAAAATGGAGGAACATTGGCATATAGTCGTATTTTCTATAACTAGATTATATATTATGCTATCATTATTTTATATATTTAATACTTATAATGATGGCGATCCAAGACAACAAAGTTCAACATACAAACTTTTTTTTTGGAAATGGTTAAATTTTTATTCACCAAAAATACCATTCACCAAAAGTGGGGTATAATACCACCCTAGAGGAAATAATATCTGTTACAACTCTAGAGAATAATCAAACTAAATTATTACAATTTTCCATCTAGCAACAACTGAACTTGCAAACTAGATTTCGAGCCACTAAAAATGAATAATAAAGGATCACTTACTAATTGCCTAATAAGGATAACAGTACTAGGAACACTAGCAGGTACATTTCTAGCTATCCATATTGCATACACTGTAGTTGTAAAAGCAAGTCGTTGTAACTTTTTCCTCCAATTTCTCCCTTTGTTGTACCTATACTGCCATCGTAGTTCTTACTTAAGAGATAGAACACTCTTCTTCCCACCAGACTTGTATTTTGCTCCATACAGATTTAGAGAAAGGACAATCTGTAGGGTTCTAGATCTAATTCTATTAATCTAATTAATGATTTAAGCAGCGGAAGCATATTATTCATAATAATAAATATCTAGAACATAAACCAGGATCCAGTTAAAAACCATGTAATAACATGTGCAGGGGCGGACCCAGTAGGGGGGCAGGCAGGGGCCTGGCCCCTGCTGGGCCCACTCGCTGTTGTGTGAAATTTTAGTTGGCCCCTGTAAGTTTTCATTGTATACTAAAACACACGAATGCATATCAGTCCATCCTCACTCGCTTTAGTGGTCAAGTAAAGCATGCGTGTGGTGTTTTGGTCTCGAGTTCGATGATTTTATACAGCATTTCACATTTCTTTTAGTGTCCGTTTAGTGTCTAGTTCATTTCCTTGACACTTCCCAAGGCCTTTGACGTATTCATTTCTTTGACTCACAAGACTTTAGAAACAAATCTAAGGATTCGGTTAAGTGAATTATAGGCTTGTTTTATTTCTTTAAAATTTTGACTATCTAGAATTGAGCCATTATGGTCGAAACAAATGAAATTACTTAGGCTTTTTTTTTAAGCTCAACTAAACTAAGTTGATTTTAACTGATTATTTTAATTGTTTTGGCATGCAATTTTTTATTAAACCCTAATTGATATTGGGCTTTTATAAAACTACTTAGTGGGTCCTCTCTAATGATTTATAAAGAATTAAAAAATAATATCGGTTTCACAACTCATTAGATCAAAAGAAAAGAGCTAAACTGAACAAAACTAAACTTAAAAGTTGTAGAGAACATTCACTTAATTAGATAAATTTGGGATACTTTTACTTCATATTTTTTTAAAAAAATAATTAATTTTTTTATTGGTAGGTCTAAGGTAAATTCGGCCCCCGTAGACTTGAAATCCTGGTTCCGCCCCTGAACATGTGTAAGGGTGTTTAGATCAATATACCTCTTGGAGCGTGCTTGATCACTTGAGGAGACAGAACCGCAGATGCAATCCCTCTAATGTAGTCCACACGTACTGAAAGCACTGATCTTCCTTGAACCGGGTACTAGCACGAATAAGGAAGGAAGCTAGAGAGTGTGTATGGGAGAGGGGGGCGGCTGACTGGTCTAAGAGGAGGGGGAAACCTTGAGCCTCTTGTACAGTCTTTTGTTTCTATTAAACTGAATTAATTCTAGTCCCATATATCTGGCATATATTTATACTAGTATTTAGGAAAAGAAAAGAAAAGAAAAACTTCTTTTCTTTCTTCCCCTTGGCCGGCCACCTGTGGGTCCCATTGGGCTGTGTGGTCTTTCCACACAGTCCACAATTCTCTAGTCCAAGTATTATTAGTTTTTCCCAAAAGCCCAATCCAATACTTATCAGTATATGCTCTGCACATGTGTGACCCAATAGGATTTAATGAACTAAGCTGGATTAATAAATTAACCCGTGACAACAGTGACCTCTAGCAAGATATATTAGTCACTTAGCTCATTAAACTATATATCTCATTTGTACAATTAAAATGTTCCATATTAGTATCTAATAAATACATACACTTGTATAGAACACTTCCATCACAATCAAACCATAAATGATCTGCAGTTTCAGAAGCATGTCGACAAAGGCAACATCAATTAGCCAAAGAGAAACCTCTCTTTTGAAGATTATCGAGCGTGACCAGAACATTCCTAGCTGTCATGAGGGTAGTTATAGAGTGTCTAATATAATTTGCACTATCCCATATAGTTTTCCTCCAAATGCAAGTGGGATGATTTAAAGTAAAAAACTCATATGCTTTTTGCACTTGAAACTTACCACCTGACACCCAATTCTCCACCCAATTCTCCAGCAAAAGTTTAGCACTCTCAATTGTCCCGGATCTTGATATGAAGTCATCTCGAACAGCAAGCAACCCTTTCCACAACCAAGATGAATTTTGAGATTTTTGAACACTCCAAAAGTTATCATCTTTCAGCATGTATTCCCTTATCCATTTGTTCCATATTGAAGAGGGATGATTATGAAGTCTCCAAAATATAAACTTAAGCTAACTTAAGTTAAATTTTAAATTGAAGCGATGGTCAAAAAGGCTAAGTTATATCAAGTAGAGTTGTTTTTAATCAATTTAATTTAGCTTCTTTTATGTTGACTTAAGTTTGAGTTCAAAAACTCATATTTAAGTTAAGTAGTTCAATTTAATTCATTAAAATTAGCTTCATTCGGTTTTAAATTTTCCACTCGTAGAAAGAAGAAGATAGGACTGTGTTACAAAAAGAGATGAACAAAAGTTAAAAAAAATGATGAACGAGCTAAAATAGCTATTAGTTAAATAATCAATATTTGCCATTGAAAAGAACTTTTAAAAAAAAAAAAATACCAAATACATATACCAACCTTATCATTGTGTACAAATGTTCCAAACATAATTGAAAGAGACTACTCTTTTCGTTCGGTAGAGCTTTTGGAAAAGTTCATGGATTTTAGGCAGTCGACTGGAGTAGCAACAATGTAAATCAACATTTATATAATTTGTCATTTTCAAAACACTATATATTCCAACAATAAAAAAAATGCGAAAATTCTTCGACTTATGCGATTAATCGCCTTCTGAATGCGATTAATCGCCTTCTGAATGCAATTAATCACACTCTGAATGCGATTAATTGCCCCTCTGAATGCAATCAAAAAAATGCTAAAATTCCTCTGACATATGCGATTAATCACCCTTTGAATGCAATTAATCGCCCTCTAAATGCAATTAATCGCCCTTTGAATGCGATTAATCGCCCCTCTGAATGCAATGAAAGGAAAAAGTAAATTGAATTTTTTTTAATTTTTTTTCGATATTCTTCCCCACACGTGTAGAACCGGGTGTACCTTATTAGATACATACGGGTGTATGTTAAAAATTTCCCTAAGATGCTGGAAATTGAATTGTTGATTAGTCAATAAGATTAGTTGATTATGAAGCCCTTTTTTACGTTTTTTTGTCTGGATAAGTGTGCATCCGTTTGGAAAAGAAATGGAAATTATGCAAGTTGCTCTTCGGATAGTTGTAGCAATAAGGGCTTATCATCCTGAGTGCACACTTGGCAATGTTGATGCATATATTTTTTTTTTGTGACAAGTGTAAATATTTGCCAGCATGGTGTTACTTTGGGTTCCGTCTATGGGTGACAATGAGCCGAGCGGCTCGTGAGCTACTCGAGCTCGTCTCGGTCAAAGCTCGGTCAAAGCTCAGCTCGAGTAAGCTCGAGCCAAGCTCGGACTCGGCTCGACCTCTACCTTGAGCCGAGCCGAGCCAAATGAATAAGTCATAAGTCAATATTCTAATTGTTAAAAAGAATAAGACATTTACATTAATGGAAGCTTTCAAACTTGTGACATACGATGTATAATTAGACTTGTTTATTTGACTACAACGATTTATACTCCAGCATTCTTATTAAGGGCTTGCCTGGATTGGGGGGAATTATTTAGGGGTAATGTGTGTGAAAAATAGAAGAAAATAGAGGAAGATGGTGGTTGGGGCAAGTGGTCTATGGAAGAAAGTGGAGGAGAGAGAGTAATCATTCCTCCCCAATTGGTAGTAATCTATTAAACCCCTCTCTATTAGAGTAATCATTCCTCCCATTGGGGAGTAATCATTCCCCCTTCTCTTTCTTTTCTTCTTTAACCACCACCACCTCCATCTCTTCCCCCATTGAAATTCATTGTATTACTCCCTTAATTTTTCCTCCCTATCCAGGCGTGGCCTAATAAGTTACAATCACATGAGTTTTAACCTCGAGCTCGGAACTTCGTAAGTTTTTTAGCTCGACAACATAAGCTCGGGCTTGACTCGAGCTCGCTGAATTTTTTTATGAGTCGAGACGAGCTTCAATTTAAAAGCTCGACGAGCTTTGAGCTCGAGCCGAGCCCACCAAAAAAAGTAGTGAGCCGAGACTACCCAAGCTCGAGCTCGCCTCGACTCGTTATCACCCCTAATTCCGTCCTCGGGTCCTTAGTAATGTTTGCCCTATTGGCATTACTACAACAGTCTTATTTTCAAGATCTCTATGCCCATCATGATAGCTCCCATAGCTATGCATAAAATGGCTCATAAAGAAAGTACACGTAAACTGATAATTAACTTGATACCGTTCGATTGATACAAAATCGAGTAGCTCATAAATACTTCAAAGTTAATGTCAAATGTCAAACCTCATCTGTTCAACAGCCTTAGTACCTTAAGCAGTTAAGCATCATGTGAGGATGCATAATCTGGTTACCACCGAGATAGACTCAAATTCCTGATTAGAAAAGAACAAGGAGACTAGTTAAACAGAACAATAAACGTTGTTAACAAAGTAGTGTTGGGGTCATTAGGATAAAATAATGCCAACCATATAATAGCCATAGAATTAAATATGACATGTTCTTTAGAGCTGAACTTTAATAAATTGAAGTGAATATGACTTATCTGAATTGGAAAAAATTGAACTTTTTACTTCATTGTTTTGACGCTCATTCACTTATCAATAACCTATCAATATTGTACGTTTATAAAATTATATGGTGAGACTTTTCCAATGATAAACTAATGATTAAGAATGGATATCGGGATCAAAACTCATTACATTTGCAAGTTACGAGCCGAAATGCAAAAAACTGAATTAAACTTAAATTTAGGAGAACATGCCCTAATAGTGCAGTATATGTAATGAATGAATAAATTGGTGAGTTGATAAGTAAGTGTAATATCGCACGGGAGTTGCACTAATTCTATTTACGAAAATGTACAATTCGAATTCGAATAGGTGCAACGTGCTTGTGGGGGAAGGGTATGGAATATGAAGGGTAAAGTAGTAAAGGAGCGAGAGTGTAAACAAAGTTTTCAAGAATGGATATGTAGACACCAATATTTTGACAATATTTTAGGTGTCATTATTAGGTAGGAAATATTATAGTTTAGGGATATATTTATTGTAATTTTATCTCTTTAATATTCTCTCTAATTCCCCAAGTTAGCTTAAACCTATAAATATGATGCTAGGTTATGGTGTAGGTGTGCAGAACAAGTCACAAAGGCCCTGTTAACTCGTGTGCAGAATAAGCCAGAAAGGACCCTGTCACCTCAGATGGAATGCCACCATGACACCATCTCTCTCAAAAACCCCGGTGCAGAATAAGCCACAAAGGCCATATCACCTCAGATGGTATAAGCCGCCATGGCCCCATCTCTATCCCAAAATCTCGTTTCAAGAACAAGCCTAGGCCCTTGGATCAAATTCAAATCAAACCCCGCTCCCTTTTAGATGGAATCAAGAGATTCACAAAAGTTGTATCCCCACAAATTATCAATAAAAATTCTCTTGTTCACCAATTATATTTTCTCATATTAATCTTAGGTTGAATTAATATTTTCTGGCTTACATGATAAATTTGCAACAACTTTAAAGTAAAAATTAGGGAAAATTACCCAAAATAATCCGAAGTTGGCAGAGTATTCCAGAATAATCACAAATTCATATATTACCCGCAATAATCCCAACTTGGCCTTCTATATCCATGAACAATCCAATGATTTCCTGTTGGGCCATTTACGGTGTACATTGTATGCGTGTAATTTATTTGGGAGATTTTTGTTTATTCAAATTTCCTATAGCTTGTTGGGGGTTGATAAATCCACGTTTGCTGATTCAGATTAAAACAAAGCATTCCCATTGAAGAGTTTTGCATGTATTTATTTATTTCGAGGGTACATGTAAGTTTTGCATGAAACATGCTTTGTTTTAATATGAGTCAGCATATCGATCTGACAAACACACACCTGCTAAATAGATGCCACATATGAAAATTACACCGGAAAAGGTCCAGCCAGACATCATTAAACTATTTAGGAATATATGGAACTTTTCAGGGATGTAGGGGCCAAGTTGGGATTATTTAGGATAATTTACGAATTTGGAATTATTGCGAGTTATTCGGCACAGCTTGTGATTATTTTGAGTAATTTTGCCTAAAAGGTATCCCATCATTTTTTATCACTTTTATGAAAAGGTATCCCAAATAAACTCTCGATCAATTTCCATCATTATATTATAGGAAGGCCCTCTTCACTCCTCTTCCAGTCTTCCTTGTGTGACGTGAGTGCACATGCGTGCCAATGTGCCATGCCAACGGATTTAAAACCGCCCATTATGCTCATAGATCGACAGAAGTCTCACTATACAAATCTGCATGAATGATGAATGATTGATTCCCTTCATGAGTACTGTAGTGGACATTATTTATGCCTGATAAAGAATCAAAATTGAAAGCATTAGCGATCTCCCACATCTAGAGTAGTCTAATGACAGCATATAAAGCACACTATCCAGAGTCTTTGACTAGCATTTAGGTAAATACGGAGTATAACTTTCACACTGCTCCTCTCCTCTACTAGACAATTGTTTATTTTGAGAGAAGACTCAAATATTTGTTGACCTCTGGTGTGATGTGATGTGTGATCTACGTATTATTTGTGGACTTGTAGGCAGTAGGCTAACCTTTAGTGATATTGAGAAGTTGCGCCCCCTTATCTAAAATACTGTATTAAATTAAGCTTTGAGCTTGGCTAATCAAATGTACACTATTGTGCTTTCTTTTCTGTCTTTGCTATATGAGTAATTAAGGGCCAATTTGTTTTCGAAACTTTTAAATTCTATTTTCACTTCAATTCGGTTTGTCTCGATTTAGCTTGATTAATTTGATCGTAAAAAGTAGTGATACCGATAGGTATTTTTAATTACTTGTATATCGACATCAAAAATTACTTGTATATCATTAAAAAGGTTATACTTTTTTTTAATAAAAATCCAATATTTATGGGATTTCCATAAGTAAAGTTTAGTTCATCTTAGTCATTAAAAGCCGGGAAAAAAAAGGCGCTCTACCTATAAGATGACTTGGTACGTATTTGTAGAAACTGTTTGACATAACGAACTAAAACTAAAGCTGATGGCTTGAAATAGAGATAAAGGCTAAAAACCCTTATTATGAGAAGTTTGTAGATGAAGCTTATGGCCTTGTTTGAGAGATAGCAGTTAGTATTAGCAGTTAGCGGTTAGCAGTTTTGACTAGTAGTTAGCAGTTACTAGGTATAAGTTGTTTGGTATATTTACGATTAACAGTTAGCAATTTGTAGTGTTAAATACTAAAGAAAATCAAACTACTGTAGAAAATGCTGTTGAGAAGAGCATTTTCAGAATAGCATTTTGTGAACCCAAATATTCTCCAAAACTACTCTTCACCAAACATGTCCAAGAGCATTTCTGACCGGTCAAACCTACTCTTACAACACAAAATACTAAATGCTCATACTAACTACTCTTCTACCAAACAAGGCCTATGACTAAAGTTTGGGTTAATAATTTTGGTAAAATAGCTAATTTACTTGGTGATCACTGATCACTCTCCATTACGTCCCCACTTGCCAACACTTTTTGATACTTCTCTGTTTAAAGTGCACCTTGTTTTTTTTCCATTTTAGACTAAAAATTGGTATGTTTTGATTTCTAAATCAAATTTAGAAGTTATTCCATTTTAGATTAAAAAATTGTATGTTTTGATTACAAGTTATTTATTAGCTCAATGTGTTATATGTTATTTACTGCGAGTTAGTTGTAGGTCAATTAATTAATTTAAATATAAAAGAATACAATATTTTAAAAATTGATAATGGTTGATGTAGTTGTAAACTCAAGAAGGCAAAAATTCAAGAGACGTTAATTTAAATATAAAAGAATACAATATTCTTTTTTCTGGTTTAAAGAGTGACGTTGAAGTCGATGAAGATCATTTGGGCAAGAGAAAATTTGTATAAAACTGAAACTGGGTGAAGATGGGTCAATAATGTTTACCTGATGGCCGATGGATCATTAAAGACTACCACTGTGTCATTAATATCCATGTGTCTTTCATACCAAATATCATACGGAGTATATATTTAAAACGAGTTTACACAATTTATTTTGTTTGAGCAACTCTCTCTTTTCGTTTATAAAGATAGTATATTTGTCACCAGAGTTACGTGAAAGAAGTGGTAATAATTTTTTAATTTATTTTGATGGAAAAATCGCTGCAATTGTTAAGATGGAGATTGGATGAGCTTCTAGATTTTTCATAATCATTATATGAGCGGGATATTCCCATCTAATAATAAAAAAAAAAGAAAAATGACAACACACACCAAAAAAGTGAAAAACCATCTCTACCATTATATAAAAGAGAGTCCATCATCTAGGGCTTCAAGAAAACCCTAATCTTTAATCTTTTTAAATAATCAAAAGAAAAATATGTCTGATTTTTTTTTTAAAAAAGAGTCCTCACTTACGAAATCAACTAAATAAGGCAATGAAAAATCTGCACATATGCATAATTTGAAAATCTTGGACAGAAAACATTGATGTGATAAAGATATAGAATCAAAATCATTAATCAAAATGATCACATTCTGGCTATTCAATGAAAGATATAAATGACCGCATATAGACACTATACATATATAGCTCATATTAACCTTCCTTTTTTAAAATAAAATATATGTGACCATTGCCATTTCATCTGTTATCAAATATCGACTTCCTCAATTAACATTTACTTGCCTTTGATTCTCATATAACGCATCAGGACTAACTTCAAATTCAAAAATGAATACATAGATGTAGACGTATAGTTCTTGGTATCAAAATCATAAGAGAAAATGGTAGTCTAGTTCTTTCTCAGTCTCACTATGCAGAAAAGGTATTATAAAAGTTTAATCAAATTGATTGTCATCCCGTCAATACACCATTTGATCCGAGCATAAAACTTTATAAAAATACTGG
>ONZK01002570.1:5854-28261 GCA_900322385.1 Pharnaceum exiguum | reverse complement strand
ATACATATGATGTCAGGCTTCATTGTATCCTAGAAGCAATTCGTTGTAACCTTGTGCACATAAATTAGGGACGAATTTCGCTTTAAGGAAAGCATATGTTTGTGTGACTTGAAGCCTAGATTAGTTTAAATGTGTATATTTTCTAACAGTTGGTTTGTAGATCACCTATATAAGATGAAGTCTGAAGTATATTGTAGTCTTCTTTACTGTAAATAAATGAACTTGAGTAGGGTTTATATGAGTTTTAGCTACTACTGACCTAAAATATATATGGATCTATGAACATGTTATTTCATAAGGTTTTATCGAGAAAATGAATGGCAAATTTTTAAATAGACAAGGAAAATGGTTGGCAGAGGAAATATAGAGTTCTACACATTTTTGTTGGAGCAGTGTGGCTAAGGTTAATATGTTCCATTTGTTGTTGTTCATCAGTTCATAACAAAGCGTACTGCTGTTCATCAGTTCGTTTTTCGTTTTTGTTTGCAGTGATGACAAAATTAAAGTAGTTAGCATCTTAGCAATGATCTGGCTTTAGTTTTGTCTTTAGTTTTGTTTGCTTTTTTGTAACTTATTATAACTCGCTGAATTCTTCAGATTGAATATGAAAATAAGGAATGGTTATGGCTCTAAATCACGGTACATCCTACTGGTAACAGTGCATGTCAATATTTGCGAGTACCTTAACTGGCTGCGTATACGCATGGTTTCCATCCAAAAAAAATGCATGGTCGATCATGAGATACATAAAAGAGATTATGATGAGCGATGACATTTAGCGGATGAAATACAATTGTGAGAGGCTGAGAGCATGAAATAATTTATTTAGTACTGTCTTCACATTTGACAGATTGGTAGATGTTATTTTCTGTTCTATCTCAGAGAATCAATGTTAACAAATAATCAAAAAGTTGTCGGTAAAAAAATTGCACATTTCATTTCGAGAAAAATTTATGTGAACCCATTTGACTGGATAGGGAAGAGTTATTAATGTTTATCTGATGGGTCACTAATACTTATTCAAGGGGTCATTAAAGACTCACTGAATAGTAATTAATACCCATTTTCAGGAAAACACAATTTTCTGTGTCTTTACAATTATCATCATCAAGTCTTTGTGTTACCATGATCTACTCATATATCACTTACAATGGAGAAACTTATATCAAGCAATTTGTCAGCCTGTTCATTCAACTAATTCTCCTCTCTTTCTCAACGTATTTGGCATTCGTTTTCTGCACACCTCATCTAACTATATATATGTTAAGTCCATATAATAAACCAATAAAAATAACAATACATAATAACAACTAATATGTGAGACAAAATACTTGAACTTAATGTAAATTTAAATGAACATATGCCGTGCATCGCACGGGGTTCATACTAGTTACCAATAAAATTTTCACGAAAGATTTTATTCAACATAATTAGCAAATCTTTTTCTAGACTTGTCGAAAGGTAACTCTAACTTATCAACTAGTGAACGATGAATTACTGATCAAGAAAAAAAGGGCAAAAAAGTCATAACCGCCAATAGTGAGCTAGCTTTCTTGGAGGACAAACCAACCCCAAGCCCAAAATGGTGAGGTGACTGATCACTGGTTGGTGGTGGTGAACCGATATTCTCGAGGCATCCCACAAAAATAATATCCATTTCTCCTTTTCCTTTTCCCACATTTTATTATTATTGTTTTCCTCTCTATTATTATTTTCCTCCGTCACAAGTCACACCTGAAAAACCTTTTCTCTTCTTCTTTTATATAAATACCCCATTCTCCCTTCTTTCTTTTTCGTCTTCCGTATTCCTCTCTCTCTCACATTCATTTCTCTTTACACCAACCAACCCTAAACGAAACTACATCTTCATCAACCAACCAACCAAAAGGTCCAAAACCATGTCTGCTTACAGAGGCAAATACGCTGGTAATTCCCTCTCTCAGATCTATTTCTCCTTTTCCTTTTAAATGTTATTTTAGCTTACCCTTTCCGTAGATCTGACCTTTCGTGCTTAATCATAGTTATGTACTGTTACTCGTCCTTTTCTTGCTGTTTGCTATTAATTGCTACGTCTTTCTGTTAATCTCGATTTACGTTCCCTTTACAATAAAATCTGCAGATCTGTTTTGTTAGTTGTTAGTTAGCTGTTTTATAAAAGCTTTTTAATGAATGATAATTATGCTTGTGTTTTTGCTGCTCTCTGAGTGTACTGTTATATTTTATTTTATTTTGATTGTTAAAATCCTGGATTAATGAAAAATGAAAATATCTGTTACCGTATCAAAAAAGTTGGTTCATTTTTATTATTACTACGCAGATCTATGTGTGGTTTTAAATGGTATTTATGATTGTTAATATATGTTTTTTGTTGTTGAATTATGGACAGTTTGTTATTCTTCTTTGCTTAGTTTAGTGTTGGGTACTTGTAATGGTTATTTTGTGGTAATAGTTTGGAGGGATTGTAATTTTCGGCTTTATGTGATGCTTTTATGTTAGTGTTATTGACTTAATGAGATTCCTGATCTACCCACTTTAGACTAGTGTTAAATGATTTGATTTGATTCGATTCTATAGTTTCTAATTCGGTAGGTTGTTGGAGTTGGAAGGATATTGGTTTGCTTAAAGCATATGCTTTTATTATATATATATAGACATTCTCGTCGAGCAATTTTTCGTGTCACAAGACTAGGTTACTGTTATTATGGTTATGGATTATAGTTTTGTTAAGTGAATATGTGGTTGCTTCTCTGTTTCTGATTGGCTAAGTCTGATGATTTAATTCGAATGCAGAGGAGCTCATTGCTAACGCTAAATACATTGCTACCCCCGGCAAGGGTATTCTCGCTGCTGATGAGTCTACCGGAACCATTGGCAACCGCTTCAAGAACATCAACGTTGAGAATGTTGAGACTAACAGGAGGTCTTACCGTGAGCTGCTATTCACCACCCCTGGTGTGACTGAGTACCTCAGTGGTGTCATTCTCTTCGAGGAGACTCTTTACCAGAAGACTGCTGATGGTGAATATTAGTTTTTCTTTTCTGATTTGTGATTGTTGTTTATGTTTGTTGCTTGCATTTGTATTGTGTCTGATTATGCTGACATGCATTTGTGGTTCAACAGGCAAGCTTTTTGTTGATGTCTTGAAGGAGGGCAATGTTCTCACCGGTATCAAGGTTGACAAGGGTGTTGTAGCGCTAGCTGGAACCAATGGTGAGACCACCACCCAGGGTATTGATGACCTCGGAAAGCGCTGTGCTCAGTACTATGCTGCTGGTGCTAGGTTTGCCAAGTGGCGTGCTGTGTTGAAGATTGGCCCAACTGAGCCATCTCCCCTTTCCATCTTGGAGAACGCCAATGGCCTTGCCCGCTATGCTATCATCTGCCAGGAGAATGGTTTGGTCCCCATTGTTGAGCCAGAGATCCTCTCTGATGGTCCTCATGACATTGATAGGTGTGCCGAGGCCACTGAGCGTGTCCTTGCTGCTGTCTACAAGGCCCTCAATGACCACAATGTCCTACTTGAGGGTACCCTCTTGAAGCCCAACATGGTTACCCCTGGTTCCGAGGGAACGAAGGTGGCCCCCGAGGTTGTTGCTGAGTACACTGTCCGTGCCCTCCAGAGGACTGTACCCCCTGCTGTGCCTGGAGTCACGTTCTTGTCCGGTGGACAGAGTGAGGAGGATGCTACCTGTCACCTTGATGCGATGAACAAGCTCAAGACCAAGAAGCCATGGACTCTGTCCTTCTCATATGGACGTGCCCTTCAGCAGAGTACCCTTAAGGCCTGGGTAGGAAAGGAAGAGAACAAGGAGAAGGCCCAAGCCGTCTTGCTTGGTAGGGCCAAGGCCAACTCTGAGGCTTCTCTCGGAACGTACCAAGGTGGTGCTGGTGGTGCTGATGCTTCTGAGAGTCTGTACGTCAAGGACTACAAGTACTAGGCAAAGTTTTGTTGTTCATCTTATTGCCTATTGTTTACAGCAGTTTTCTGGAGGCTTTGGTTGGAACTACCCGAGTTTTTAGCGTGTTTCTTACTTTTCTAAAGCGTTACAGTATTTGACTCTTGCCTTTTATCTAGGTTTATTGACATGATAATAAATTGTCTTGAGGTAGGTCTCCTGGGGAGAAGAGGACTACATTGTTTTGTGACTCGAAAAAATAGCTTTTTGTGATGTGAAATTGCTCTATTGTTTTACTGTGGTATCTGTTTTTTTTTTTGTTTTATGCCTTTGTTTGCAATTGTACTGTTGTGTACTTGTGTTGTGCGGTTGGCTACTGGCTGAATTGACCCGCGAATGGTGTATTTCCTCCGACGATTGTTCAGGATGACTTTGCAGTCGTTCTGTAGTTTCTACCAAACTCTTACGTCACTTACAGTACCTGTTGATATAGGGAGAGCTAGCTGAACTATATGAAAGAGACCAAAACGAAGAGATACATGGCAATTGAAGTACTAAAAATACCAAATAACGTGATCTTTTTATTGCGTGATGTTTGAGTGGTCCAGACGTCGCTTAAATATCAAGATCTTTGTAATTTCATTCTCATATACAGATGATATCATAGTTTTAAAACCCGGACCGGCCGGTCCGCCCGGGTCAACCCGGACCTGGTAGCAGTACCGGGTTGGTTCGCCATTCGGATCGGACTTGCAATTAGCTCGGTCAAACCCGGCCGGGTCGATGAAACCCGGGTGACCTAGTCCGGGTTTGACCAGTCAAGCATGACTGGATAATAAGAACTTCTGCGCGCACGCCACTAACAGTCAATCAAAACTTCAAACTTTAGAGATTTTACTATTTACACTACACAGTAGCTTACGTACTCATATGCTACTATTTTTTTGTTTCATTTTTTTAAAATAGTTAATAGACTTGCTTTATTCTTATAGTAGTTTAAATATGTACATACTAGTAATTCAAAACGAAAATTATACACAATATACTCATCTTAAAATTTGTAATATTATTTAATTAGTAGTATTTTTCAATTAAGAACTTTTTAAAATGATATTTCAAATATAAGAAATACTAAATTATATTTTATTATTAATTTAAGTATAATAATCTCATTTTTAATTAGTTATTAATATTATTATATTATTTTTAGTGACCCAGCGAGTCAACGAGTGACCCACCGGTTGTACCAGTGACCCAATGACCAAGCCCTCGACCGGGTCGATCACCGGTCCGGGTTTTAAAACTATGGATGATATCGTGACCCTTCAGAAACAAGTAGTGAAAATTTGAAAACTGGTGTCCGATTACGGATGATTACAAGTCTAGGGGTACTGTTCAATTGTGAATTTGTGATATCTCTTCTCAGGCTTCGACCATATTGGGTATCTATATCAATGAAGGATGTAGGGCGACAAAGGATCATATGCAGTTACTTTGAATCATTCCGGTATTCTTTTTCCTACTTTGTTGAATGTTAGACAAATGGCTATAGTTTGTGAGTACCTGGGCAAAATAGTCCATACATTGCCCGACTGCACGTCAAACCTGGACCGAACAAACAGTATCAAACGTAAAAAAGACCCTTACTAAACAAGGGCCAGAAGCTCGCGTTGCAGTGTAGAGGCACTTGCTATTTTACATCTACTAGTGGTTATTTAGGTTTACATTTTTATACTATCGGACAACTAGGTGTCCTGACTTTATATATTAGATTTCCGGACAACTTAGTGTCTCGAACTTATTTTTATATCTTGGGCAATTTAGTGTCCTGAACTTATTTGTTACATCTCAGAAAACTTAGTATTCTATTATTATTTTTTATACTTACGGAAAACTAAGTATCCCGTCTTTTGTATACGGTAACAGATCGAAGTGGGATTAAGCTCGGGAGGCTATTTTTTTTTTTTGGTAAATAAGTAATTTTATTGCTCAAAACAATTCAATACTAAACACTTACAAAGAATTAAGGGTAAAAGGGTACCTTCTAGGAATGGCTCCTTCAATCCCATAACTCTCATCTAACATAACAAAATTAATACCATTGGCTCACTTTCGGCCTATCATTTGGTTTACATACACTTAATATGCGATTACATGTATTAAAATGCAATTGCTCAATCAGTTATCAAGATGGACAATCCTCTTTCCCATACAACTTCATTGCGCATTTGCGAAATGCCATAAATCAAAGCAAGTAGATTATCTTGTAAAAACTTATTGCGCTTCTTCTCAAATGTTGATTCTTTGTTGATGTATTTCCACAATCGTACAGATTCAATTATCAAGTAGATGTGCTCATCTTGCTCAACCATTTCTGTAAGCAAAAAGCACCATACTAAAACTCAAAGAACAAGTGGTCATGAGTTTCAGGAGAGTGGACAGAGATCATCACTCACAATCTGGTTTTTCAAAAGTTCGCTTTTGGTCTGCAATCGTCTATGCATGAACACCCAGCAAATAAATGTGTATTTGGGGACTCAAAAAGAGTTTCAAACCCATCTATACCAAGTCACTTGCACATGTTGTTGTATTATCCAATCATAAGCACTCTTAACTTTATATCAACCAGAGGTTGAATATAGCCATTGATCCCCATTATATCCACTTTAAAGAGTATCTTTGACATTGCATTATTTCCTCCAAGACCAGCTCGATTCAGCATTAGGAATATGAGACCAGGGATCAGAATTCTTTAGATATTCATGATTAATCAAATGCACCCAAAGAACATCTTGTTTTTGAGAAATGTTCCAAATTAATTTCCCAACAACAGCTACACTCCATATAGAACAATCTCTAACACCTAAACCTCCATCTTTTTTAAATTAAATTTGCAAATGGTTTCCCATCTGATTAGAGGGATTTTACTAGGTGTTGATTTTCCTTCCCATAAGAAAGCTCGGCAACACTAATAATGCTCTTAATCATACTCTTTGGTATTATAAAGATGAAACACCAATAAGATAACAGAGACATAAGCATTGAGTTGACTAAAACAAGTCTTCTACTGTAGGAGAGATGCATAGATCTCCATATGCGAATTCTTATCACTATTTTATCAACTAAGCACTCACTATCTAGCATAGACATTCTCCTAGAAACAATGAGAACCCTTAGATACTTAAAATCCTGTTTATCCTCACAAAAACCAGAAACATCTAACACTCTTTTCTTCTCATATTCTTCCATGTTACTGAAATAAAGTGCAGATTTAATTTTATTGGCTTGTAGTCCAGTAGCTTGAGAAAAAGCTTCAAATCCACTCAACAATAAGTAGATTGATTTATAGTCTCCTTTACAAAACATGACCAAATCATCAGTAAAGCACAAGCGAGTCATAGCCAGTTTCGTGCATCTATGGTAGAAACAAAATTGATCTTCCTTTACAACAACATTGAGTATTCTTGTCAAATATTATATTACAATGACAAATAACAAGGGAGATATAGGATCGCCCTGTCTCAATCCCTTTTTCCAATCCAAACAATTTCCCATTTAGCATCAATGAATAAGAAGGGCTTCTCAAGAAAATCATAATCCAAGATAAGAATTCCATTGGAACTGTAGTACCATCAACATTTCCTCCACAAAGTCCCAGACAACAGAGTCATAAGCTTTTTTAGTTCTATTTTAATAAAAGACTGTGCAGTAGCAGCCTAAATCTTGTCACAATATAACATTATGAACTATTTGTCTCCCTTCAATAAAAGCATTATGTGTAGAGGAGATAATTGCAAGGCAAAACTACTTTCAATCGACTACATAGAAATTTTGTATGCATTTATAAAGTACATTACAGCAAGTTATGGGCCTAAGAATCTTCATAGATCTTGGATGTGCAGTTTTAGAATTTAAAAACAAGGTAGAACATTAACTTCTCTAAGTAGGTTGCCAGTTCTAAATAAAATCTAGAATAGCATCACACACCTCTGGTCCTATGAGTGTTCAATTACCTTTGTAAAACTTGCTTGAGTATCCATCGGGCCTGGTGCTTTAATAGCAAGAATAGAGAATATAACTGGTTTGATCTCAAAATTTGAAAATGGAACACATAGATCAACATGTGTACTATTCACAACGTAACAAGCCCTCTCCTAACCACTAGCTCTCCACATGCACCCTAGAGTGATGTTTGGTGCACAAGAGCTTAATATAATATGACAGAGTACTAGTACTGTAATTCTTGCTTCTAATGCATGAATTATAAAAGGAAGTATTTTGATCACCTTCCTTTAAACACAATACTTTAACTTTTTGGTGCAGAAAACTAGTGCATGCTTCGTTCAAAAGTACAAACTCTTTTGAAAGGGAAATTTCTCTGTCAATCAAAGCATAATTAGTAGGATTTCTCTGTAGCAATAACTGACCATCATTCCAACTCTTCTTTGACTTTCATTACTTTCTTCTCAATGTCACTAAATTGATCTCGGTTAGTCAATATGAAAACAGAATTCAATCTCTTTTGTTTAGAGACAATCTTGTACATAGAAGTTCCATGTACATGCTCACACCAGATTTTCCGCACTTTCTCATGGTAATCAGTTGCTAGACTTCACATGTTAGAGTATTTGAATGGTATTTTCTTAGACCCAACATAATAAAACAAGGATATCAAAACAGAACAATGGTCAAAGTAATTTTCAGACAGAAAATTGACTTTAGACTATGGAAATGAGTTAATGAACTCATCATTTACCATTGTTCTGTCAATCTTGCTGTATACTCTATCACTCCCACTTTACTTATTACACCAAGTTTAAAATCCCCCACTACTTGGCATATCTCTGAATGCACAAAAGTCCACACAATGCTTCAGGTCCTTTGATTTCAGCCCAAGTGATTTTTGAGCCTATTCTTTTATTAACTTGCTGAACATTGTTGAAGTCACCAACCACTAACCAAGAGTCAGTATAGATTATATATGACTTACCTGTATTAATTCCACCCAAAGTCTACAACTATCTTACAGCTCATTCAATGAAGACACAGAACGAAATTTGAAATTCTTCCTAGAAGTCAAGTGAGTTACACTCACCAAAATCGATTGATCTGTCACTAGAAGAATATCAACATCATACATCTATGAATTCCAAGCTAAACAAATTCTCTCATTGGGATGTGTATTGATGTTAGTAACCATTGACCAGTTACTCAATATACTACTAAAACTATTATTTATTTTATTGCTTTATTTTAGTTTATAATAAAGCAAACAAACCAACTTTTTGATTTGTTATTAGGGACATAACATCCTTCTTCTTACTTAGGTTGTTAAACTCCTAACATTACATACAAGAATACTATCCATTTAAGTATGGATTTAGTACCTCGCCTAGAGCCTTATTACTCCCATGTTGTGCTTGCTGATTAGCCTTAATATTTTGTATATCTTTAAGTGCAGCCACAAAAACAAATCCAAGATTCCCGAATGAAAATTCATTAGTCATGGAGTCTAAAACTGTGAATGTGTTGTGAATGTGTTTTGCTGTAGAATGACAAGCTGAGTAGGCATCACATTCACCATTGATTCAGTACTGACAGTGTTGACCACACTATTTGTAGGAGCCCCAGCCTCATGCTAACAACTACCAGATTTTTCTGTAGGAGGCATTTGTCTCAACTACCTTCCCATCAAGAGCAACCTGTGTTTTGGACCTTGGATCATTTCCTTTATGTGTTTTATCTTGTTGTTTCTTTTTGTTACAAGGAGAAGAACAATGACCATACATCGAGCAAACACTACATTTAACAGGCTTCCATTCATAATAAACATTGTGCCTACAAATGCCTCCCTTCTCATTTTCAAATAAGATGAATTCAGAAACATCATCAGTATTGGTCATTTCAACTAAAATACGTGCTGGATAGTTTTTCTCTATCAACTGTTGTTTTATCAACCCACACAGGCTTCCCTAGTTTGCTAGCCAACTTGGCTAATATCTGTTTACCCCAATACTTGATATCAAGTCTTGGAAATTGAATCCATACAGGGACCATATCAATTGAGAGATCATCCACCTTCAACTCGGTTACAGTTTTTTATATCAAATATAGGAAGACCATTCTTCAAAGCAACCTCTTTTCCATGAGGTGAACATAATCTACTAATGAAAACTCCTTTAGCTAATGAGCCAATTTTATCAATATTGAATTTCCCCCAAATTCTTTTGAACCCATCCATAACATGTAACGATGGATTAGATCCCAGCATATGACTGACAATACTATTATTCCAATACTCGATTTCGGGTTGAACATCATCTTGAGTAATTTTAATGTTACCTTCAGTCGGGATGAACTCAAGAAAATCATCAGCTTCAGACGATTGAAACTGCGAACTCCGTTGTTTCGGAGGACATGGGATTGGAGGAGTATGTACCACATCCGAGTTAGGAGCAATAGATTCAACATGAGTAACTACCTCTTGCATCCTCGAAGGCTACGACAGAGTCCCCATAGAGCTATTAACTAGCTGGAACGAACGAATACCTTGAACTTCTCCAATCGGTCGGTTCTGTCTCGCATCGCCAGTATTTGGGATTTGGTTATTCTTCTCACTTCGATAAGACATATGTTTATTACTAACATGTTCAGGATTTTTTATGGTGTTATACTTCTTCCCCTACCTCGTCCTCTTCGTGCCATGGTAGACAATCAGGGTAACCTAATCGCAAGAAGTGCCTTTCTTTTGTACCCAATCAATTGTATTCTTTTATAATAAAATACTATCAACGCCGCGTATAAAGATACGAAAAAGTATCATTCTTCATTCTTATCATAATAAAAAGGAAAAGTCATTGATTTTGTAACACTAAATAAAGGCTAAGTGAAACCTCTACAACGAGGCTTGTGTCCCTTCATGAGATAAAATATAATGGGACGGGTCAAACGACCTCTACAAGAGCATATACCATCAACTCACTTGGACTCCTAAAGATGAGTAAGCTATAAACGAATACATTCACACAGATAATGACTTAGAAAGTTCATTTGACGACTACCATTCATTACTCGTGAAACATATCAACGAATAATGGTCGAGAGGGTGTTTTACACTTCCAGAAAATAGTGTCTTTGTCTTATATTTATTTTCCATTAAAGCTACAGTGGGCGTTCAGTATATCAAACGCATGTGTTAATACGTTTAACCACTTGTTCAGCTTGTTGCGGTTGACGGTTATTTTTGATTTGGGGTTAGAAGATATATTTTTTCCCAACTATTATGAAGTGAAATGAGATTGAGCTCTCTATAACGAGATTGCTAAGTTTATAAAGCCCCTATACTTAGGCAAATTTTCTTACACATGATGACAAAAAATATACCTATCGGGCCTATTGCGGAATGGTCAAGTATAAACCTCTATAACGAGGCAAACTACCCTTTACAGGATAAAAAAATACCAATCATAAAGTGAAAGAATGGAGGGGCTCAAGCTCTCTAAAAGATGAGAATCTATGTGTAAGTGTTTACTCTTCTGGAACATGTATGACTCCCAAGAAGTTTAATTGATTTATGTCCCGGTGTTTCGTTCCACATGAGAGGACAAGAAAGATATGCTCATCTCCCCGAAAGAAGTTCATTTTGAAGTAAATCAGTGTTATATTGATATCTCCACTGTTGGAAATAATTTTTTGCACCGTTGGAAATTAAATATGGAAAAGAGATCTACAAAATTTTGAGTTTTCTCTGATTGTGAGGTTATCAAGTCTTAAATTGGCACACAATGTCAAAGCACAGTGCACACCCGTTAAAAGACACTAGCTTGTCATTTTATCAATTGGAGGACAATTAAAGATACTCAAAAGTAAGACCTATTACTTCATATGTTCCGGGCAAGTTGGTAATCTTCGGTTTATTTAACATATTCGGGCAACTTAGTTTCCCAAGCTTATATTTTACATACCTGAGCAAAATGGTATGCTAGACTTTTATTAACCTTTCTGAGCAAGTTGGTGTCCCGGGCTTTAATTTTACTCTTACGGGCAAATGTGTTTCCCCGTATTTTATCTTACACAATCCTGTCACTACTAGAACTAGTGTCTATAACGATGAACAAAACTGTCGTTAGAAGTCCAAAATTCTGTCGTTATAGCTTTTAACGATGACTTTTTTGTTTGTCGTTCGTCTGTCGTAACTAGTCCCGTCGTTAATGCTAGACCAAATGCAAATTGTTCATCGTTTTATGGAACAACGACTAAAAATAAATCTGTCGTTAGTCATTAACGACTAACTTAAAATTCTATCGGTAGTCATTAACAAGCAACTAAAAAATCTGTCGTTAGTCATTAACGAGCAACTTAAAATCCGTCGTTAGTCATTAACGAGTGTCTTACAAATCTGTCGTTATTATGTAACGACAACTTCAAATCCTGTCGACTACTGTAATGTCTGTCGTTATAATATCTCATTAACACCTTGTTGTAGCTAGTCGTTAGAGCTCCAATGTTTCTCGTTAAAAGTTGAGAATACACACAATATGAATTACTAATGCAGCAGAAGAAAAACATCAATTGCTCCATTTAATTTACCAAATAATATCAATTACAATATTTCAACTATCTGAATACAAACTCATAACCAATACTACGACTTTGATCCCCTTCTCTAAGCAAAGTGGTTCTATGAAAATAAAACCTTATTAGTAATTCCAACTAAGTATCCACATTACTAATAACTAAAAGCTACACCGTCTCCATCAAATAAATAAACAAGTAGATACCATCGAGTTGCACAATAAGCCTTGATTTGGAAAAATGATTGCTTCCATCTTGTGCTATCCAGTCTTTCACCCACCGAACTATTTATCTGCAAAATTATAAAAAAAAAACTTAAGCTTTCAAAGGCCAAAAGAAAAATACATGGAGTACTCACAGACCTTCTATACGTTCCAAAACTTAACAGCAACACTAAACAAAGAACTTAGTCTAAAAAACACTACAAAAAATATCAAGACAATATCATAATGTGCCCAATACAGACACAAAGAAACAGAAATGTGTTTCCCATTAGTCCCCATATCCACCTATAATGTACAAGTTCGAGCTTCTTAATCAACAAACTTAACAGTAAACACTAAATTTGGTTAAAGTCACTCCGCAGAGAAAAAAGACAGAAAAATAGGCTCATCTTGATATAAGTGACTGACACCTGACTGGAAAAGAATTCCTGGACACCGGACAATAACGGCATAACCACTAAATCAAGATTCAAGATATTGGAAGCCATGCACTTGTACAACAAACGTTAAGTGAGCTTGCTCGGAGGACACTGGATAGCAACAGCATACACAAAGTCCTCTACACCTTGCAATCTTTAATCCAACTTTGCCATTACTTTTCCGGGTTAAACAGAAACACTACAACGTCGCCTACGTGGGTCAGGGACTTGGGGGGTATATTTACACTACTACACGAGCTGCTAGAAATGGTGCACTTCGTCCAACTCAACTCTCAATTAGAGTCGATCAGAACTCAGAAATGGTGCACATCATCTAACTCAACAATCAGTGACTATCAAAGAGGAGGGTACTGAGTGGGTGGGGCAAGGGCTCACTGTTAGGCTTTGCTTCAGAAAACACATTGCTTCCAGTTTAGACACAAATATCAACACACTTGCAAGTCTACCGTTTCCTAGCCAATCCAACGCACTAATCGCGATGACTTGGTGTCCTGGAGTTACAATACATAATGGTTCGCAATAATTTTACTACGGCTAGTTTTCTACAGCCCTCGGTAAAATTGCCATAACTTCCAACATCATATAGATTTAATTCAGGATCTTTCAGAAAGCCAAAAGAGATATCTAAAACTTTTATATTTACACAAAATTAAAGTCAAATTCGCAGAGTAACAGGACCGAAGGTTCTCATCAAGTTTTGTCTTGCGAATTGATTCCGTTTTAGAAAGCTTATGATCGATTATGATCAAGTTATATCCAGATTCCCGGATAACTTAATTTCCCAAATTTATTTTTAAATGTATGGGCTCTGAGCTTCCCGAATCTGATGTCGGTCAACTAAGTATCCCCGACTTATATATGCGGATAACGATTTTATAGTTCTTAAGCGGCAGAGCGATACTAGACTCTCAATAATGAGAGTTAAATTAATATGACCTTATAACGGGGCTTGTAACCTTCCGTGGGATGAAAATATATACCTACCCTATGACGGGACGAGCTATAGGATATAGCTAAAACTTGATTGACTACTCTTAACGAGTGAGTTAAAAAGACATCTTTCATAGAGACATTAATCGAAATACAGTGAGATTAAACTCTCTACAACAAGAGTTAAGTTAATATAACCTCTATAAAAGGGCTAGTATCCCTTTGTGGGATGAAAATATGCCTACCATATAACGGAACGGTCCATACATGGGGTGTTTGGTTAATTACAAGCTTATTTGGTTTCATCTTATTTGACCAGAAATATAAACTCCCAAACATGTTTGGTAATGAGATTATTTGCCACCTTAATTGGCAAAACAAGCTGCCCAAAAAGAAGCGACAGCCCCCAACTAACTTATTTGTTCAACTTATTTTCATTTGAAAGTGTTATGACAATTCTATCCTTATTAATAACAACAAACATATTTTGGCATCAATGTGAATAGAATATTTTGGTCATTTAATGATAAACCAAATAATTTTACCCAGTTTATTTTTACCAAACACTTCTTATAAACAAGCTATCTAAATAAGCTAGTCAAACCATATATCAAAATAAGCTAGTCAAAATCAGCTACCTATAATAAGATACCAGCTATAAAATTCAACTCTTTACCAAACACCCCCACAACCTCTATGGGTGGATTTATCAAAAACTCAGATCGATTGACTAGTATAACGAGTAATGAGTTAAAAGGAGACCCATTCATAGGGACGTTTATTAAGCCACAATGACAAACGGATAACGGTAACTTTTTTTTTTTGATCGGTAAATTTAAATTTCGTTGATCAGAGAAACAAAAGTTATGTAAAAAACATTTATGAGGAATGGATTTACCTTCTAGGAAGGGCCTCCCATAAGCTCATAATGCAAATGATCGACTAATATTTTCAAGCCACTCATCTAAACTATTCGATCTATTTCTAACTCTATTACAAATGAATATTCTGACTTCTTGAATTACAGAGTTAACTACTATCTCCGGTCTCATTATTGTCTTGTTCCAAAGAGCTTGATTTCTCACCATCCAAATTAAATGCTGTAAGTCTTGCAAACATAGCCAGAGCTGATTTCTTCAAATGCTTTCCTCATTTCACTCATTTATCTATCCATCTCACCAACTGTCTTGCGCTGCATCTGTTTGTCGATTCTGAAACCCCATCTTCAATTTCCATACCTCAAACATTCAGCAGAAAATTCACATTTGTAGAATAGATAACGGGTAACTTAGTTACATGGACCTTTATTTTTGTAAATATACCGGGTAACGGATAATTGGTAACTTAGTTATACGAACTTTTTTTAACATATACGGGATAACGGTAACTTAGTTACACGCCTTTTTTTAACATATACCGGATAACAGGTAACTTTTAGTTACCCGAACTTACGTTTTATTTGCAGTTACCTAGACCTATTTTTTATACATCGGAAACTTAGGCCTTGTTTGGGATCAATGTGAGTTCTCAGTTTTTGATTTTACAATATTTACAACTTAGTGATAATTAAGTTATTTTTGAAATTAATACATGTAGCATGGTATATCCTGTTATGATTTTAAAAACTGATAACAAAAATTTAAAAACCACTTTTTATGGTTTCCAGAAACTTGTTTTTAGTTTCGAAAAAAAATGAAAACTGGAACTGAAAACGATCCAAAACAGCAACTTAGTTATGCCATTACCATGACCCATATATGCGATCAATATATATGCGGTTAACGAAATTGAAACACGATTAACCTCTCTATAACAAGAGGTCAAATAAAACCTCCACAGCGACGCTTACGTCCCTTCGTGGGATAAAAAATATTCTCACCCAATATCGGGACGAGTCGAACGACCTCTTTGAGAGGATATAATGGCCCTTTCGCAGGGATATTGAGCTATACATAAAGCTAATTGTCGACCATCATTCGTTACCCGTGAAACATAGTAACTGATAATGATCGAGGGGTTAAATGTTGACGTAGAACTAGCCCTATACTGGACATTGGGAAGTTTGTCCCACATCGTTCATAACAAAAGTGGAAGGAGTATTTCTCTTATAAAACTCTTGGCCTAAAAGTAAAAATCTACGCTGACACACGTTCTAAAATTACACTTTGACTTTACGATTCTCTATCACTTGTCAGACTTAAGCATCAGAGGGGCTCTCCACCTCCGGCGTGCCCCGGGGCTAGTTTCACATTATTTTTTTTGCAGGAGAATCGGGAAAGTAGCGACAGATCTATTAACCACAATATTGGTTGACTATGAAAGGATAACTCAGTTTAGAGAATGTGACTACAACTCGTTTGTTCCGAGACCTTGTCGTTACACTACTTCCTGGCACGGGAAGCATTTATTTTCCGACCATTCCACTTCTCTCATCCGAGTCTATTTAATTTTGGTCACATGTCGCTCACGTTCCTAAGTCTGAATAGAACCTCACAACAGAAAATAAAAGGAAAATAAGGAAAAAGAAAGTTATTGAGTCAAATTTGATAAGAAATCTAAAAGAATTATTCCATTATACATGATTTAAGAAAAAAATTGATTTGATAAATATGGAATAATTAAAAAAATTCTATAAGTAAATTAAACAATAAATCTTTATTTAGTCGTTAATAAAACTTATTTGCACGGGCTATGCATTGGTTATTGCCCATTTGGCAACCCATAAAGAAATCTCCAATTCTTAGGTACACCGGTGTACGTGTATACTAGATTTTTTTTCCAACTGTGTTTTTTTTTTCTTCAAAGCATTACAACATATACTATTAGTCACCTTTTATTGTCATTATTTAGTTCCTTTATTATTAATTATATTCATTCGGTGTACTTATAGACTTGTGTACCGAAGGCTTGTTGTAGAGAAATAAGATCAATTAAGCAATGAAGAAGAAAAGGTTTTGCAAAGGAATTAATTTTTTGATCATAATTGATAAGAACTAAAAGTAAAACTAAAATGAAACGAAAAATAACACAGAAAACGGCCTTTTCCAAAAAAAAAAAAAAACAGCCGGAGTCCATTATCACTCAGACACTCACTGTCTCTATTCTCACTCTCGTTGTCACAACTCAAAACAACAGTCTTTCAACAGAGACTGATGGATCCGAGAGAGGGAGTAAAATTAATTGAGAGAGATTCTTAGATAGACACCGAGTGTAGTAAGCAGCTGCTAGCCTGCTATAGTGCTATTTCTGATCACAAGAGGGTTAAAGCAAGAGACAAAGACAGAGTTTCCAATTAAGGCCACTGTAAAAGGTCCAAGTTATGGGTACGTAGCTCAGCCCACCCCCCGACCAAGCATGCATCGTTTTTCTGTCTCAGTTACTTGTCAAATCACCAGTAACATTACGTACCCAAAGGAAACTTTAACAAGCTAAGGAAAGGAAACGTACTAAGTTAAGGAAAAATTGATGATAATAATTGGCCTTATTTGGGAGTTAACCTTTAGTATGATTAGTTAATACGAGTACTTAGCAGGTAACAATTTACATTAGCAGTTGACCTTTTTAACATGTACAATAGGTATTACAACAATTAGCAGTTGACCTATTTTAACATGTTAAAAATAACACAGAAAATGGCCTTTTTAACATTATCAGTCTAGGTAAAGATCATTTTCATCAAGTTTTAAAGTAGGCATTATTTTAGGATAATAAGGCAAAGTACAGATTATTTCTAAGCAATTTAGCTTAAAATAAGCCCATCTACTTATTCTTAAAGTAGTTTGCATGTTTTGATCTCAAAAAAAAAAAAAATAGTGATTGCATGTTTTAGATCAGAATTTAGATAATGCAAATCCCAAAATTAATCAGTTCTTGTATGTATAAAACAGTTTGTTTAAATTCATAGGGAATGCTGCTTTTAATTTTAAAACCATGTCCTACCCTTTGTGTACGTTAAAGTTTAGCTCAAAAGGCCCTATACATTTTTCAACTTTCTTTTTGCTCAATTTAGTTCAACTTAAAACAATTTTGTTTAGTTCTGTTTGTCTATGTAATAAATTTTTATAAGGTACTAATTTGCGATACTTTATATGCCAATAAGAAAATATCTTGAAGTGCTAATTTTACAGAAATTTTAATTAGCAATTGAGTGATATTAGCTACAGTTTAACAAAATGTAGTGCACTTTTGTTCACTGTAGACGTGTGTTGTGTGGTAGGGTATGTTCTTCTCAAGTTATTTTTTGAGCAGTCACTAGTGCACAATTCAATTTTGCCCTATATCAGAAGGGCTTTGGTGTCCTAGAATGGTGTACCATCTCGTGTCCCACTTCAATTTGGATCGTTCGTGATTTGTTAACACATTTAAATTAAAATGCAATAATAAATAACGTACAGTCGAGATAAAATGGGACACGAGATGGTACACCATTCTGGGACACCAAAGCTGCTCTGGGCTGAAATGGGACAAAACCCTACATTGGTATATATATCAAAAAGGCAAAATTGCTGGGAATAATACCAAGTTGGGGCCATTATTCCAAAATAATCCCAAGTTAACATATTTCTCAGAATAATCCCAACTTTAAATACTCCCAACTTTTGGTATATATATCAAAAAGGCAAAATTGCTGGGAATAATACCAAGTTGGGGCCATTATTCCAAAATAATCCCAAGTTAACATATTTCTCAGAATAATCCCAACTTTTGGTATATATATCAAAAAGGCAAAATTGCTGGGATAATAACAAGTTGGGGCCATTATTCCAAAATAATCCCAAGTTAACATATTTCATGATATGTTAACACATTTAAATTAAAATGCAATAACTAATAACGTACGGTCGAGATAAAATGGGACACGAGATGGTACACCATTTTGGGACACCAAAGCTGCTCTGGGCTGAAATGGGACAAAACCCTACATTGGTATATATATCAAAAAGGCAAAATTGCTGGGAATAATACCAAGTTGGGGCCATTATTTTAAAATAATCCCAAGTTAACATATTTCTCAGAATAATCCCAAGTTACTCGACTTTTCACCTGAGTAAATTAATGATGGTCCAAAAGGTGTTTTTAGGTGAAAGTTTGCTTAGTTGCTTATATGCCTAAAGAACATACGCCTAGTGCTGAAGTGACAACAGATTAAGTTAAATGAGAGAAGGAAAGAATGAGGAATGCGGTGAGTTGGGAGTCACGTGGGCTTCATCTCTAATTTAACTTAATGAGGAGTCAAGTCAGCGTTAGATGCATGTTCTTTAGCCACAAAAGCAAGCTTTCACCTAAAAACAGCTTTTCAGCCATCATTAATCTGCTTAGGTGAAAAGTCGGGGAAGTTGGGATTATTTTGAGAAATATGTTAACTTGGAATTATTTTGGGATAATGGCCCCAACTTGGGATTATTTTCATTAATTTTGCCTATAAAAAAGCATGCTTTCCTATTACTTTGTTGCTATTGTTTTTATCAGCAAATCATCTCCTAGTGTCTTACTTTTCTAAACGAATGATATAAGTGGTCTACATTTTTCCAACTACGTAGTGAATTAGAAGTCGTAGACTCGTAGTGCTTAATGCTTATAAACTTGCAACTCGATTTTAGAATAGTACAAACCAAATGCTCAACATTATCGTTTGCTCCTTACACCTGCCGTATTAATTAGTTTTAGAATTTCCTGACTGCTGAAAACAGTATCGTTACCGATCCCAAGAATTGTTGCTGTGGGCACCAAGCAAGAACTGCAAGAGTATGACAATCGACATGATGTGAAGTATGAACGATTGATGATGTCAGCTTCATGGGTAAATTAAGTGTCCAACGTACAATTATTTCAAACTTGGAAATTTGAAAATTACACTAATTTGTAGGTGTACTCGGTGTAAATTCAAGTCCAATAATATACAATTTGTCACATTTTAAATATCGTTAAATGACACTCTTACTATTAATTATAATTCATCCCGGTATCAGTTTATATATATATTGTGTTATTTGTGTCACCCTTGATTAATAACTCTGAACATTTGAAGAAAATGGGGCATTTAAAGAATTATCTAAATCTTTCAACTTTTATGTGATTATGGACTAAGCAAAATGGTTACAAAATCTTCCGGTACTTCTTATTTTTTAGTGAAATTATTTGAACTCAATATTTCAATGCAACAATGCGGTCAATTTCGGAAACAAGCTCTCTATTTTCGTAAACATGGGTAAGGTTGCGTACATCTTGACCCCGAGCACCCCCATCTGATGGGGATTTACACTCGGTTGTTGTTGTTATTGTTGGGGCATGGAAAATAACTCTTCCTCCCAAATGCTTTTATTAGAAATCGAACTATGGCCTCTAATGTGGACACCAGAGCCAATTATCAATAGACCAAGCCAAGGTTGATTTGTTAAAAGTCAAATATGTTGACACTAATAGAACATCTTTATGAAAAATATTTCTCTCAAGCCAATCATAATCTATTAGTGCTTATAAAATATACCCATTATTCTTCCCAAAAAGATAAAAAAATAAATAAAAAATAAAAAATATATCCATTAAGCTATCTACTACAACAACTACTAAGTTAATCCCATCTCGAAAGGGGTCCTAAGGAGGTGTGATGTACGTAGTATTACCCCGAAAATTGGGAGACTGTTTCTATATTGACCCACAAAGAACTTTTACGAGAACCTCTTTATCCCTACAGTGAAAAATCGTTAGAAACAACAACAACAACAACAACAACAACAACAACAATAATAAAAACAACAACTTAGTTAATCCCATCTCAGATGCGGTTCTAAGGGGGTCTGATGTACACAACCTTACCCCAAAAATCGGGAGAATTTTTCCAGAATGACTCAAAGAGAACCTTTAAGAGAACCTCTTTGTCCCTACAATGAAAAATTGTTAGAAACCAATATCACTATAAAAACAAAGTCGAGGAAAAACATGCAAAGTATAAGTGAGGCATAAATAAAGCTTATGCAAAACATAACAATTTATAGGTAAAACGACAAATACATAACCAGCACAACATGCACAATAGAAAAATTAGACACACCAAGTCCTAGGCGAATAATACACCCTATAATAACAGGTCTAGTACCCTAATCCTCATCCAATGTAACCATTAAAACCAAAGTCGCGGAGAAATATGCAAAACTTAAGTAATGCATAAGAAAAGCATATGTAAAACATAACAATTTGTAGGCAAGACAATAACTACCATGTAAGTACGAGCACATCATGTACAACGGAAACACTAGACACACCAAGTCTTTATAAGAGAACATGTGACACCCACCAAAAATGAGTCGTTTAAGAGGATTGATGGACTACCTATACCACCAAGGTGCACCTTCTTTTAAAGAAGCTCATCCCATAAGAACTCCACAGTTAAGCGTGCTTGTTGTGCATCAATTCTAAGATGGGTGACCTCCTGGGAAGTCTCTCCCCTGGCAGCAGACAAGTGAGGACAAAGCTTGCTGGAAGACTGGTGGTGGTTTGTGGGGACAGTCCCAAGACTAAGAATGAGGGTGGCTTCCGCCGCAAAAGGCTGGGTGTTACAAATGGTATTAGAGCGACCTTGCGACCGCATGATGATAGGCCAAAGTAGTGCCCACATGAGGGCCAAAGGAGTGCTTGGTCAGCCTCTGCCTAGCGGGAGAGATTCTAAGGCTTGTGATTGGTCCGCAAAGGGACTGTCACCGCAATAGGGACGTTGCGTTCTTTGAGTGGGGGTGATTGTGAAACCCACCAAAAATGAGCCATTTAAAAGGATTGATGGACTACCTATACCATCAAGGTGCACCTTCTTTTAAAGAAGCTCATCCCATAAGAACTCCACAGTTAAGCGTGCTTGCTGTGCAGCAATTTTGGGATGGGTGACCTCGTGGGAAGTCTCTTCCTGGGCAGCAGACGAGTGAGGACAAGCCTGCTGGAAGACTGGTGGTGGTTTGTGGGGACAGTCCCAAGACTAAGACTGAGGGTGGCCTCCGCCACAAAGGGCGGGGTGTTACAGAACACTACACCTTATTCTAACAGTTAGTACCCTACACTAACAGTCTAATACGTACCCTAATTCTCATCCTTTTAAGAGTTCATATCCAATGCCATATCCTCATTGAGTAATAAAGTAGTCATATCATATCTAATACATTAGACACCCAAATGGCCACTAGAACGGAGGGTGGGTTTCAGCTCTCAGGTTGATTGAAAATATTAATTTCATTGAAATTACATTTTTGAATACCGCCTCACGTATGCTTCTTATATGTCCTTTTCAGTAATTGCTGATCCATTATCATGCCATTTTATTTGGTATTTCTTTTTTTTTGTACTGGGCGACTGTA
>ONZK01002568.1:32668-44292 GCA_900322385.1 Pharnaceum exiguum | reverse complement strand
AAATCAAAGAACAGGTTAAAAAAAGGAGAAACGGAAACTTGAAAGAAGCAAATTTCTGGAACAATGTCAGGGACATAGACAAAAAGAATCAAAATGAACAGAAATCTACAGAAGCCATGCCAAAACTGCAGACAAAGAATGCTGTTACAGGAAACTATGTAAGAAGTTTTGGCTCCAAATGCAAAGAGGTCTTACGAGAAACTTCAGTAAGATGACACAGAAAGAAATTACACCTGTTTGACCACTCCCTTTATTCTCAAAACAAAATGATGTTGAGCTTTGCCATTTTCTTAAAGAAAACACTGTATGTGAGTCAAGATAACTAAACAAGCATGCAAGATAAAACAACAAACATGCTACCTTAGGAAACTTACGCAGTGACTACCATTAAATATTTTGATTCCACCAACAATGCACAAAGAGCAAGCAAGACAAACTTAAAGTGATATAGAGAAGCCCAAAAACAACAGGAGACTTTACCTTGTACTTTCCTGGCTTTAAGCAACCTATGCGGTAGTCAAAGTAGCTGTTTGACCAATGAAAATTAAAAACAAACACCAGATTTCCTCGTTCAAAGACTATCATCCTATCACCTTCATCTTTACGTGATATGTACTGATCCTGTGAAGTCATAAACTGCAAAGACAGAAACGACACCGAAGAGAGTGGTTTGAGTAACCAATGCAGCAAGTATGCATGACATACAGCACTAATGTCAATAAGACCATGGACATAAATTATTATACCCAAAATTCACCAAACTATTCATCTTGCAACATAAAGACAAACGGCAACAGTAAGCTCCAAAGGAATACCAGATGACTATCCAAATCATGAAGATCACTTAAACTCATAATTTTTTTCTTTTTCTCAAACGAACAAAAAAGTTAATGAAAATGAATGCCTTTTTGTGTTTGAAGGACCTTTTGTCCAACTATCAACAAAAACAAAAGTATCAAAGAAGAAAATATTCCAAAATAAAGGTCACAACAACATACACCATATTTTTCTTCAAGATGCTGCATCGCCTGATCAAATTCTTGCAGTCCGTTATATCTTAGATAGCCAGCATCTCCCTGTAGTAAGGAGAAAATTAAATCCAAAATCAACAACAAGTAAAAAAGAAACTCCCTATGCTCCAAAACATAAATACAGTTATCCTTAATTGAATGTCCCCATATTCAAATGTTACTTCCCATTTTTGGTAAACTTTTAACTTCTGAAATATCAGTAATAACCTCATTAAATTCCCGTATAGGGTCATCGCAGTTCAATTGCCTGCCAGCATTTACATCTACACGCCTCATTAAATTGTGTTATTAGTTTATCCATTACATGATAAGTTACACATGGAATGCCAGCGATCATATAGTGTACGCGCTATTAACATTGCCAATAATATAAACAGAGTGCGCATATGCAATGCTTCAAAACCAATGACAGACAGATCGCTGGATCTCTCTTGAAAATAAAAAATAAAATATAATGGCTGGAATGACGGAATACAAAATAAGGAACATACCAAGTCAAATCTGCGCCGGCATTTATCAAAACTGTTATTATTCCCTGGAACAACTGAACCGTCTGGAAGCTGCTGTTCCACACGAGGAAAGTCTATCCATTCTGTCGTGCGAACATCAAATATTCAGTCCTCCAGACATTGGGACCTATTGAAAAAGTTTCTGCGTACAAATGACTAATTTATTCAAGGTTACTTGCACAAGCATCATTCTCACCTGGATGGCCAAACTCATTCCCCATGAAATTCAGATATCCTTCTCCGCCTAACCCCATAGTGACAAGCCTAATCATTTTGTGTAAGGCAATGCCACGATCTATGCGGGGCGTAGATGGTCTATCCAAAGCCATGAAATCATACATATCCTGAAACAGTGACCAAGTCCAGTGTTACAAGAATTGAAAATCAGAAGATATTCCAGATGAAGTGTTTTATAGGATTAAAGACTGTCCAATCACTTGATTTAAGTTGGAAAAAAACAGATCACAATCACTGAAATTTCTTAGGTATTTTAGTTGTGGCTTGCAACAGATTGAGGTTTGAAGGAAACGGGAAAGTGCAAATGAAATTTGACTTGATCCAAATGCAAAAGAGCATTTATTTCAATGTGACTTGATCCGAATGCAAAAGAGCATTTATTTCAATGTGCCTTGATATCAATATATGTAATGATCGATCTCATGCTACAAAAACAAAATAAAAATCATACATTATTCATGCTGTTGACTGACAATGTTTCTGTATAGCAAGCAAAAGCAGGTACACTATTTATGCTCCTTTCTTTAAACTGTTCATTTCTTTCGTGTATCACTGGAGTATCAACCATCTATCAACTGCACATTCCTCAGTATTCATCTTCACATAAACTCTACCCCTCCATATTAGGGGTAGCAAAGTCCATACAGTTTTCTTAGCTTTCCAATGACTCCATACTTGAACTAATGATCAGTAAATAACTACTGGTATTATCGTCCATTCATCCCAGTTACTATACAATTTTCTTATTCAAATGAAAATGTTTCAAAACACGATTAAGATATGATTGTTTCTTGCATGAGTGTAAAGGGTCACTCCAAAATTTCTCTGGTCTATCAGCCTATCAAAGTCTAGGTAGTAGAATTTAAATACGTTTGCAGAGAACCCTTCGAAAGCGTAAAGCATCTGCAATGCCTAAAAACGTTTTTAAAAAAGAAATCTGACAAAAAATGACAGACTGAGCAGCCAGCTAAAGAAAATGAAATTTTCAAAAATTGTTTCCAATTCATGCTCCCTCTGTGACATTTTATCCACTCACTCTTGTCAGGTCCAACTTGAAAATGGAGCCATAACAGCATCAATTATTAGCCAATAATATTGTGTCAATACGACCATAGGTACAGTAACACTTTTGCTGGTCCCAAGGTGATGTAGGTAAATGACAGTTCAAACACAAATAACCTGACCCTTCAGTTTGAACCCTGTTACACCTACTTCGTTTACACTATCCAAAACCTCCTCTTATTTCCTCCCTATAAGTTTCAATTAATTAATAAATCCCTCTTGTCAGATGGGAAACCATTTGCAAATCTAAAAAAAGATGGAGATTTAGATGTTAGAGATTGCTCTATTTGGACTGTAGCTGCAGTTGGGAAGCTCATATGAAACATTGCTCAAAAACAGGAGGTACTTTGGGTGTGATGGGTTAATCATGCATATCCAAAGAATTCTGATCTTTGGTCTTATATTCCTAGTGCTGAATTGAGTTGGTCTTGGAGAAAATTGTGTACTGTCAAAGACACTCTTAAAAATGGATACAATGGGGATCAGTGGCTGCATTCAACTTCTGGTAGATATACAGTCAAAGAGTGCCTATGACTGGTTGGTACAACAGCATGTGCAGGTGTATTAGTACAGATGGGTCTGGAACTCTTATTGTGTCCCCAAATACACATTTATTTGCTGGTTGTATATGCATAGACGTCTGCAGACCAAAAGTAGACTCTTGAAACATCAGATTGTGAGTGATGATCTTTGTCCAATCTGTCTAGATCAGTCTGAAACTCATGACCACTTATTTTTTGAGTGTCAATACAGTGTTGTTTGCCTACAGAAATGGTTGGGCAAGATGAAGCTAAAATGCTTGATAACTGAAGCTGAACGTTAAAGGAAATACTTCAGCAGGAGATCAAGGTTTGAGAAGAAATGCATGAAGTTTTTACAAGCTCATCTAGCTGCTTTGATTTATGGCATTTGTCAAGTGCGTAATGAAGCTGTTTGGGATAAGAGAATTGTCCACCCTGATAAACTGATTGAACAAGTGCATTTTAATACGTGTAGTCGCATATTAAGTGTATGTAAACCGAATGTTAGGGAGAAAATGAGCCAATGGTTTTAAGTTAGTTTTGTTAGATGAGAGTTATGGAATGAGGGAGCCCTTCCTAGAAGGAACCCTTCACCCTTAACTCTACGTAGTGTGTTGTAATGACTTTTTTTTGGCAATAACTTACTTATTTACCAAAAAAAAAAGTTCCAATTAATTGCAGTCTTTAGTTAATCCCTAAAACTGTCATGGACTCATGAGCCATCGTCCTCAAGGAAGACTGGAATATGTCTCCTGTCTTCCAGAGCTTACTGACTGCCAAGTTTGTGAATGTTCATCTCCTAAATATACTTAGTATTAGTATTGCACCAATTGCCAGCTTTTCCTACATCGAAATGTGAGTGACCTTTTCGGACAATCTCCATTTAATATGACTAATTACATAGTAAACCCAATATCACAAGAAATATGGGTCTGACTTCTGAGAAGCTAAGCAGTTGATCAACTGTTTCAGTATGCTCAAATAACTTTGAACTATTGAAAACTACATCCTAGTGTTACTGGCTATAAGTGTGATAAAGTTCATTGCTGAGCCAATGAAATACTGAGAGACACAGTTTTGAGTGAACTCATCATACCTTGTCCATCAACCAAAACGCAATAGTTTTGTCACCAACGAGAGCTTGGTCATGACTCTCAGCATAAACCACACATTTTTCAGCCCACCTTCTATTGGTCAGAGTATGAATAATATCGCCCATTTTCCAGTCTTCATCTCGGTGCCTGCAGTTTCATTACAAAAGAAATTAAGCAAACACCTTTTTCATAAGAAATAATCTTTATCAAGAAATAATGAAACCTTAAGATGACACGTTCTCCTACAAGCTTGAATAGTCTACAAAGAACACCAATTGTTTTGGCAAATCAGATAGAGGCTAATCTTTATACGCCCCCTAGACTTGGCCCACAAAGAGGCTAAGAATTCTACTCTCCCCCAAATGTAATCAATGAAGTAACTTGACCAATAAAAGACGCGATCATTTTGTTCCAACTAAATGCACTAAAACTCAGCCAGAACTGCACACTGCCCCCTAAAACCCCTTATCCTTATCCCTCCAAACCCAACAAACCTGATGCACATAATCTCCAAAAGAGATTCTGGAAAAACCCAAACTTTTCCCCCTACTTGGAATAGCTTGAGCCACAATAATGTTTTCCTCATATTCTCGGCGAAAATATTATTTGCGTCCTCAAAATGAAGAAATTAAAGTGAGCCTGTTTCTACACTCCTTTGCACATAACACAAATATCTGGGGAAATATATACTCCAGGTCTACGACCTTGTCACATATCATTCGTGTTCATTTACCCTGATACAATTGTCCAACAAAAGGCACAAACTTTCAAAACAAATTTTTCAATCACTGAAGAAAAAACACCACCTGAAAGAGCTGGTAGCTGGGGCCACTAACGAAAGCTAGGAAACAGAAGTGAAACACTTGCAACTTAAGACACCAACAGGATCACCTCTCCATGTGTGTCTATCATACGCAATGACTAAATAAAGCAAATGCATATATATATGACAATTTTGCATCTTGTTTCGATTGGTAATACAACTCCGCCTGAGATTGCTATTACATGGTTCTTAATATTTCAATGCCAGTCCCAAGCTTGGAAAAAGGAGAGGTGAGTGGGATCCCAGTGATATTTAGTGCATAAAACCTAGTCGCACATGCTTTGCATGGAGCAAAGATGGGATGTGTGTGTGCCTGTGATTTGGATCCCATTTGGTCCTAGACTCCTAACTCACCGACTCCGAAAGGTTTTCAGACAAAGGCTCTCGAAAAGACGAGAGGTTTTGACTAAGTAATGCACTTTGTTAGAACAAATTTAAAACTAATTAGCTGACTTGAGACGTTACTTATACACTGATAAATCCAGGGTGATTTTAAAGTGTTTCGTCGAATCCATATGAACGAGTAAGTAAACATACTTGAGAAGCTCTATCCATTTATCAGCAACAGCCATATGGAGACGGTAGTCAAATCCAACACCACCATCTTGAGTGGGGAGACCAAAGGTAGGCATTCCACTTACCTGCAATAATTCAAATCTTTCTTTTCATTTCATTTTTCCTTTTTTTCTTTGAAATAATAAAAATGGAAAAAAGACCAGCTATGCAAAGTTGCAGACTAAAAATAGAGAGATCACCTTCTTGGTCGATGAATGCCTGTTATGCAACATGAATGCTGAATGCACACATTATATGAGGTCCTACTAATGAAGAATTCACACATTCGCACAGCTAGAGTGTACACAACTGAGATACTGCTAATATCCATTTCACAAAAGGGAAGGGCGTAGCAGAACATTTGTCCTTGGTTTCCACTTACTGCACTATAAAAGAGGAAAGAAGCCAACAACAACAACAATATCCTGACTCCTCTAGGATCTAGATGTCAAGATGCACACATCCTTTTTCTTACAATTCTATTTCTGGTTGACAATTGATGCATTGCTGCATCACGTCTTGAATCTTCATTGAAAAAGAAAAACCCTAACCTTATGAAGCCAATTTGGTTCAGTCCCTACTAAACTGTATTTGCTCCACTAGCAATGAACAAAGGCATTGATGGAGCATTAAAGGATCCAAATCATCACATTACAAAAGACTTGATATATCATCACAAACCAAAAAACATGAGAAAATAAAATAAGAGTTCGAAGCCCCTGAGCATAATTACTTCTATTCCCTTTTGGTTTTATGAGATTCAAAAAGCTAGATGTGAATTTAACCCGCAGTTCGTGCTTGCAGGATGATACTCCCTAACTCCCAGGTACAGATTCTACTCCAAATTTTCATACGCCCGCAGATTTTCTACTTGTCTAATCACCAGTAATATACCAACAACTCAAGTGTGACACAACGCATAACTATGCCACATAAAAATTATATGCATTTTCATTCTTAGAAGCGAAATCAGAATTGCTATCCAGTTCACCACATTTGACATACTCCATAGTAATCACTTCACCACATAGCTCAATTGAATCCTTTCAAAGTTTCAGTTCCAACATATATGATATATAGAAGTTTTACATGATGCTGTACACAAATACAAGACAAGATAAGGTCATACATCTTCACCGATTGTCACAGCCTTGGGAAATAGCCCGTGAATCAAGTCATTCACCAGCATGAGGTAAACCACAGCGTCAACATCAGTTGCAAAGCCAAAATACTCGCTGTAGTTTCCAGTAAATGTCATCTGAGATTGGCAAGACCAATAAATGCGTATGAGCGTTAGATAAAATATGCAATCAATACATAAAAGTCTCTTCTTTCCCTTAAGGGCCGGTTGAGTAACTTTCAGTGGGCTGTATAGGCCAAGTGTGAAATAGACATGAAACTATAAAGAATTTCTCCATTGCTCTTTTGATAAGTATATGTCATAAGAACTGCAAGTTCTACAGCTGTTATATCATTAAGTGTACATGAACTAGTATTGGTAATGAAAAGCTAGTAAGGAAGCATGAAGATAATCAAATGTCATGTACTAAAGATTCCAGAGCTTTGCTTGGTACCAGCAAGCATGAGATTGAGGTGCAGTAGGTCTGCTGGTCTCACTTGGGTGTAAAAAGTTATTGAGCTTGGACAGAGAAACAAACTCATTTCTTTCTTATTTGCTCTGTATAAAATAACAGTAAGATGCTCTTCACTTCAGTTTCAAGAAAACAAGCGGGGAGGGGGGCATCTCATTCAGTATGTATATTTTCCATCCAAAATTTGGTTTCTATAGCAAAATTCAGAATTATTTCTTTTAAGAAAAAAAGGAATTTGTTATTCGAAAAAATAGTTTTGTCCAAAATCCTGGAATACAAAACAGACCATTATTCTGCAAGATTATTTTGCGTTTTAATTTCCTTGGTTTGTCAACGAAAGGTTATATGGAAGGCAGCATGAACCTCTAATCAGACTTCTCAATGGTTGTGCAAATTAGTAAAGTTGTCAGCTTTCCGACTGTGAAGCTTTTGCATTGCTATATATATTATCATATATTCCTCTCAGAAAAATAAATATTACTGTCCTTCAAAAGGCTGCAATCAGCTTTTATGGTAAATAAGAACATAGGAAGAAAGAAAAGATACAACAGAGGCTGTAACGGACACCAATCATATATGAACTGTTTGGCAAACAAATGAAAGTGAAATAGCCAAATAAAAGAAGGAAAGAAAAGGCGCAATTAGAAAATGAATCATTACTAGAGCTTCAAAGATGCGGTGAAATCATGCTATTAACCCATTAAAATTTCACAGTACCTGCAATCCGTGATGAGTGTACATCATTGAAGTCACACCATCAAATCTAAATCCATCGAATTTATATTCGTCCAGCCACCATCTAGCATTAGAAAGAAGATACCTGAGCACCTATCACAAGGAGCAAACCCATTAACAAACTTCCAGAATACAACATTTTAAGTTAAACCCTTTCATACTAAGCATATTTTATACGTACTTCCCAACTTCCATAATTGAAGAGTCTAGAATCCCACATCCAATGGTAACCACGTGGTCCGGAGTGGAAGTAGTGGCTATCAGTTCCATCAAACATGTTCAGCCCATCTAGGGTATTATTGGATGAATGGCTGAAACAGTTAAATTACCAATAAATCAGTAAACTGAAGCCCATAAAATGAGTTAAATTGACAGAAATTAAGTAGAACACAAATATTAGAGGTTGGAACATTGGATAATCAAGTTGAGATGTTTTCTATACATATAAAGATCTATTTTGAAAAGGAATTACTAGGGGTGTGTTGTCGACAATCTCTGAACAAGTCATGCAAGAGAACAAAGATCACCATCATCATGTGACTCGATAGCCAGAGAATAGTTCTTAGTAATGTTGTCCTCAGATCATGGGCAATAGACTTTTACCTGTGCACTATATCCATAAGAACAAGTATACCTAGCTCGTGAGCTCTATCTATCAAGGATTTGAGATCTTCAGGAGTGCCAAAACGACTGCTTGGTGCAAAAAAGTTTGTGACATGGTACCTACGACGTAGTAACCTTTCAAACATGAATGGCTGTGACAAATACACTGATAATAAAAAGAAAGTATCAGCAATAAAAATCCTGCATGGCAAAAATATGCAGTGGGAACAGAACAAATACCCAAAGCTAGCATAATAAGAATGTTCCTGAATAGCCATTAATTGCACCGCATTATAGCCTAGTTTCTTGATTCGAGGCAGCACATCATCTCTGAAGTTAGCATATGTGTTAATGATCGGTTCCTGCAGGTTGAAATTGGATTATCAAAAACAAAACTTGCATAAAAGTTACCTAACAACCAAAAGAGGGAACAAAGCAGAGTATGCGTCTACTTGCATACGTCAATAAGTTGCTATTATTTCCATCAGAGACTCATTCAGTGTAGGCTACTCATAATGAGTCTACTCTGAATACTGTGTTCAAATAAATAAATAAATAAACAGTAACTTAACAGGCTCAGAACAAAGAAGAGAGGACAAAGTTCCATTTTTTTATAGCAAATACGTAGTAAACATCTTCTCTTATTATAACCACTTAGATTCCAGTTGAAGAGCATCAAATCAATCATCACACTGTGAACAAAACACGTTCTACACGTAATCTTCAGATTTTATAAATGAAGATGAACACACAGAGTAGCATAAGAGATGAAAAGTACACACCGTACTACTCATGCCGACATGTGACTCATAGATCCTCAGAGATTGTGGTCTCTCTGGCTGAGGATGCTTGAAGACATACTTCTCCTATCAGAGTAAAGAAAGAACAGCAAAGTTACAATAACTGCAGAAAGAGCAGAAATAAAACAGTAGCATCAGAAATTCATCAATACTGCATCACAAAGCATCTGATACCTCTTCTGGTGGATCATAATAAATCCCATTGTAAGGGATTTCACCAGGAGCCTGAATGGAAAATTTGATCCAAGCAGGAATAGAGTCTTTTATTCCAGATGGAGTATCCATGCGAATCTAGGATTTGAAAAGCGAGGTTAAACAGATCAGATCTCGCATGATATGCATAATGCATCCGCAATGGCAGAAATTCAAGCCAGCTACATACACAAGACATAAAAATAAGTGGAACATCTCCACTTGCATGTTTATTATTGGCAAGAAAAAGGTATCCCAGACCAAGAAGTGGTCAAAGAGCGGTATCACCATAAATTTGGCTAGGCGCAAATCAAGATACTCGATTATCAGTTGCACATCAAGAACTACATTCTGGAACATCATAAATTACTTGAATGTTAGGCAACCTTCACTTGGCACACATGTCACATTACAAGTTAGCATGTGCATGGAAACACATTTCCAGATGCATAACATAGCAATATGATCCAGCCAAATGATTTAGTTATGGCCCATGCTGTAACAGAGATGATAATAGTAACCAAAAATATCGACATTGGAAATGCTGATCAACTTACTACGACAGAAGGAAAACATACAATGAAGGTAAGGAAGGACTTCCTGAAAAAAAAAGGATGAACAAAGAAGAAATTTGTTTATCTCCACTAAAGCTGATACGAAGTACACTAGTAAGCAGTGTGTTATAATGCTCTGTCCCCCCACCCCTCTTATTTCTTCCACTTCTACTATCCCTCCATTTATCATTAATCTAAAATGGTCCCCCAAAAAAACTTCCTGTGGTTTCTTACTTTTAGTGCAGTTGCAGGACATGAATACTTATTTGCAGCAATGCACCTAGGACCACTCTCGGAAACAGCCTCTCCTTTTTTTTTCTAAGACAGAAGAAAGGATGTGCACATCTTGGCTTCCCATACCGCCGTGGAACAGGGATTACACATTTACACTGGGTTGTTGCTGTTGTTGTTGGTAAGAACTTTAGTACAGTCAATTTTACTGGTAAAAAATCTTCTTTATACCATAAGGTTACAGGACAAAGAAGGCACCTACTCAGAGTGTATTAGAAAGAGAAGTATCAAAAAGTATTCATGTTGGTGGCTATAATAATCCTCCCTAACGAATAAACAGAGAAGTGAATACCATAGCAGCCTTCACATAAGCCCTGTTTGGACATATAAACCAATATAGAGGTACCCTGCTTATTGGAAATCTGCGCTTCAACAATTGTCCCAAAAAGTTGTTCAAGCACAAAGAATTTACTCCAGTATCTTGCAGGAGTGCAGGAACCATCTAAACTCAGTCAATATAGCAGCATATTGGGACTTGGAAGCATACCTTCACCCGAGAGCCATGAGGAATAGCTGGTGACCCATCTGCATTATTAGGCAAGAAGATCTCCCAAATTCCAAATTCATTCTGCACATATGTGATCGTTAGTTTGAGCCAGAGGCGGATTTACTTGAGACCAAGCAGTGTCCTGTGACACCACTTGGGAGGAAAATTGTGTAAAAATAATAAGTTAATGTTGTTAAAATTTGTAATTTTCTTGAGGTATTTATACTGGTGACACCCCTTATACACATTAGTGACACCACTAAAATAAATTTCTAGATCCGCCACTGGTTTGAGCTGTCAAATACAAGGCGGTAAAGACATACAATGAACTCTATTACAATGACAGACCAACTGCAAATTCGGGTCGCAGAGTACGGACCACTACATATTTGTTTCTTGCTTTTGCTGTCAACTGTGCAATAAATTTAAGCTCCAAAAGAGTACACTCAATATAGTGAATTTTTAGAAAGAGCCATAACCAACATTGTGGCATACGTTTCGAAATTCTACTTTCAAATGGCTTAGTTTGCAATATTGT
>ONZK01002568.1:13821-28780 GCA_900322385.1 Pharnaceum exiguum | reverse complement strand
GGGGGGGGGGGGGGGGGGGGGTGAAAATATTTTCGAGTTCCTGCAATATGTCGCCTACTACCTGCTGATCATAGATGTAAGCAGGCTGCGAGACAAAAAAGGGATCATTACCATTGCTCAGTATCTGTTTTTACCGTCAACCTTTTCACTACATATTTGGGGCTATTCAAAACCAAAACCAAAAAAAGAAGAAGTAATTTTTAGAGAACTGGAGACAAAAGAGCTTTTAGCATATAAACTAGAGTATCATACACACTCTTCCATTAACCACTGCATCATGTTAAATACCGTAAAAATGGAATGGCAATGGAGCAACTTACCGGTAATCAAGATGTGCACGGTGATTTCTAAGAAGTGGGTCGATATCATACATTCTGTGCCCATCACCAGGTGGAGGAACTGATCTTTTGGTCACAGACGAAGTAGCAGATTTTCCTACGTTTTGTATTTCTATAACTTCATCCATATCAGATGTTGGCACAAAGTCTTTCTCTTCACCACTCACCTGTTCATATTCACCGTCAGTCTGTTTATCACGGGTCAAGGTTTGTTCACGTAAATCACCAACTGCCTACATGAGGGGAAGGTGTATAAAAGGAAAGACCAAGAAAATGGGAGACTTGAGATACCATTCAGAAAAATCACCAAACACATAAGACGAATTTTTGGCTAAACAAAATAAAGTTAATTTAGGACCATGACAAGAAAATTTATGAATGTTATCAAAGCAACATGGGAATGTAGTCTAACTCTGCAAATGAAGCTCCTACTGTTGGCTTAGACCTTAGGTGTTGTACAATATTATCCTCTTTCAAGCTAGTGCAATTGGTTCATCGAAATCTACAGAAATTGGAAGAAATTATGTCCTTAGCAGCTCATTTGAGACATGCTTTATAAATTTTATTTTTCCATCAAAAAAACTTTTGTTGAAGCTCACAGATAGAGCTTTGTCACATTACTTAGGCACCTTGAACAGATAGTATCGTTCACTAACATGGAAATAATTGTTCTTTTGGGGGGAGAGGGGTGTTACTAACAAGTAACAACTATACAATGATCTGGTAATTAGGGCAGACACACAAGAGAGCAAAAGCTAACACGAATGTCAAGGCATACAAAACAACGGTTGTATACAGGTGAACAAACTACTACCTCAGTGTTCTTGAGAGTCGCGTCAGAGTCCAAATTTTCGTCAGTGGAAGTGCTCTCACTGCCTGGAACAAGTACTTTCTGAGATTCGGTCAACGTAGCTGATGAAGAATCAGAATCAAACGAGGACTTCTTTGCAAAGATCTTTCCTAAAACAGGTAAAATTTTAGCAAATAAGAGGTAACTCTATTACAACTTAAGGTAGACAATGCATCAGTAACAATAGAACACAAAGAGATCAACAGCCAGAACTATATGCAAAGCAGGGTAACCATGACAAAATGATAAAAGCGTATCATTTAAGAGCTCGCTCGACCACATCAGCTTGTTCTTTTAAAGTAAAGCAGAGGCAATGAAAAGCTAGGCCAACAACAATGAAGCATCTTTTTATATACCACGATGCCAAGTAGGAAACCTTGCACAGTAAAGTATTTGTAAAAAGCCAGTGTCCTTCAATGTGCTTTGCCATACAATTTCAGGTGTCACATTATGCAACTTGGTGGGTACCTTAGCTGATAAGCTGTATTGACAACCACACCAAAGTACGGTGATTTACTGACTGATCCCACATATTTCTGCCCCCAAAGCAGAAACTCTGATCATCAACCATTTTACACAGAATTGATCTTTTCTCCCGACACGATGAATCTCTAACATGTGTGACAAGGTAACAAAATTGCTCGTCTAGTTTTACATAAAGGTTGACTGCTCCTCTAGCTTCTAGCTATGATATACCAACATTAAGACATTAACAGTGCCCCAAATTGAGCAAGGTCTCTCAACTCTACACGCGTAACAATCTCACTCGCCATCTCTCATCTCTCACTTACAATCAACCTTCAAAAGCTTCAATACTCAAATTTTACGAAACCACTTTCGTAAAACGACTCAAATATAAAATAAATCACCCTCCTCCCTAGTGTCTAAGGTCGAGCCTCACAGACGACAACAAGTCAACCAAATTTCTTTTCATTTAATTTCTATCATGAAAATCAACTTTTTCTATTTATAGTAATAAGAAGCATCATTAGTAGTGCGAAGCACACGATTCTAGAAAGTATCTATGATGACCATTTTCTATTAATAGTAAGTGAAATATCAAAGCACACAATAATAGGAGTATCAAAGAATGAAACCATACTCAAAATGGTTTGACAACTATCAAAAGCCTGCAAAATAAAAATTGCCACTAAAGACAAAAAAAAGGAAAAAGGAAAAAGGAAAAAGATAGGTAGAGGGAGAAAGTAGAAAGTGGTTCTGGCGTTTTTATTACTTAATTATTACGGCTGTAATGAAAATAAAATAAATCCATTTTATCACCTCTTTAGAATATCCCATTTTACTTTTACAGTAAAAAAAAAATAAAAATAGAAAATGCGGCGCAAATTAGCATCAGTGTTTTTTACACATTACAATCAAACAGTACAAACAATTAATTTAAAACAGTAATAATAATGAAAAGGGGGGGAGAGAGAGAGAGAGTATATATACGACAAGAGGAGAGTTTGGAGTTGTTGGAGAAAAAGAGAGAGCAAGGAGGTGTTGCTGTTGTTGACTTTGAAAGGCGGTGGTGGAGGGGATGAGGATGATCGGCGGTGGCATTATTGAAAGTAGATGACCTTTGAAAGGAGAGACGAATTCCCGGCAAAGTGTACGCCATTTTCGACGCTAATATTTAATTATTACTATCTCGCTATCCTAGAGAGTAGAGACGAGTGATTATTATGATTGTGATTTGTGGGGTGACGAAATTAAATGAATGAAATGAAATGGGGAATGACGGTGTGAGGAGAAAAGAGTAGAAGGGTATCAGTACAGCTAGTGAGTAGTGACGAGTGTGTTGTGTTCATAGAAGGAAAAATATCGGAGAGTGGAAAGGGAATTGAATTGAATGAATTTGGGGTGTGAGCTGGAGGGAAGAGGTAGAGTGGACTGACTAATGGACAAAGGTATGTAAATTGTAATGTAATGTAAGAGAAAGAGTGTGTCTGTCTGTGTAGAGCAGATTATTTGTTGAAACGTGTGCAAGAGAGATTGCATGGAGATTGGTGGATTGGACCCCACCCCACCCCCTTTTCTGTTCCCCCCCTCCCCTTCCTCGTCCATCCACCATCGTTCATTTTCTTTAAATTGGAGATCATTTTTTAATACAGTGTAATATAATCACATTCACATGGAAATATTTTGATTCTTTGATATGTGAGTGAATATAATTCAAGAGATTATTTTATGAAAATTTTGTTTAGTAAATATGTCATAAGTTGATACCTTATTACCGAAAAGAAAAGACACAAAAAATTGTGTAAACTCGTTTCATACAGGGGCGGAACTAGGGGGATTGGCGGGTGCCACGGCTCCCCCCATGTTCCAGAATTTGTATACATTTTTAGTGTAACACATATTAGCCATAAAATCGTTTGGCTTAATTGGTCTCTTTTATGCCTCATTGATAAGGGTTCAAATTCTATTACTAGCAAATTGTATTTTTATCTTCAAATTTTTTTTGGTCCCCCTAGTATTTTTCCTAGTTTCGCCACTGGTTTCATGTGTGAGACTGGGCATTAAAAATTAATGATCCCTCAAATAATCATTAATGACTTCTAAGATTGTCATTGATGATCTTCACCCAATGTCATCCATGAAAAGGGTTTACATAAATTTTTCTCAAGAAAATAAGGGTCATTTTTATTAATGAGGTTGTAGAAGAACTTATTTACTAGAAAAGAAAGGGTCAATTAATAATTATGAGGTCCAATTTAAATTTCTCTTTTATGTAGAATTATTTTAGCTATTTTCTTCAAATTTAATAATCCTTTTTTGTTCTTTTGTGATGTTTAATATGCGTTCTGCCTCATTAATTTATTTAAAAATAAATCTTGAGGAATTAAATTAAGAGGAATTTTTTGAATAATTATGTTTAAAAGCATAAAATTATACTATAAATAGTTATTTAGTATCTTAAGATGTTATTAAAAAAAGAATAAGATGCCTTATTTATGGAAATGAAGACCTCTTGTTTTTCATTTCATTCACTATTCTCAATTGTTTTGTACTCTAAATGTTTCAGTTTTATCGTCCATCTTTCCTTATTATGTGTCCCACTTTTATTTCCCAACTTTCCAAATTTGTTCATGGTCCCCACTTAGGTCATGTTCGTTTCGCAACTTATCGACAGCTTATTCAATAATCTTAAACTCAACTTATAAGATAACCTTAACTTTTTTTTTTTGGAAAATGGTTAAAATATATTGATAATAAACCATTTCCCAGTAGAGCATAAAACTCTAAAACCCGAAAAAAGCCATTGAATTCCTTACAAATTTTCGAAAGAAAAGACAATCCTACTTAAACCCCCAAAAAAATTCTGTACAATGCAAAACCGGGGATCTTCGAAAAATAAAGAGTAATCTACTTCTCACTATCTTTTTGATTTCCAGCACCAAAACATCCACAGGCTTAGCATGGTCTCCAAAAATGAGGTTATTCCTCTCAATCCATAAGCAATGAGCAGTAGCAGCAAGACTGAGTCGGGCAAGTTTCTTTGTCCATTGCTTTCCCTTATCATCTACGCAGCCATCTCAGTTTAGTGAGCAATGAGTAAACTCTAGTGGATTTGAGCTTAGCCAATGCTTTATCGCCCCCATACATTCTGAGAGTAGTTGCAGCAGAAGAGCAGATGCCTAACACATTCACAATCCTCTTCACACAAGCTACATCTACTAGCAAAGCTCACACCCCTGCTCTGAATGTTGTCTTGAGTAAGCAAACAATTGTGTATTGCAAGGACCATAGTTACACTTTGCCTGAAGATTACTGCTGAGTCCCATACAGTCTGTCTCCAAAAACAGCTCCCAGTATCACCACACAAGTACTCATATGCTTTTCCTGCAATAAAACAGTCACCATTTGTTGTCCATTCTGCCAGTTTTGCTTTAGCATTATCAACAGAACCCGATCTTCGTATTAGCATATCTCTTGTATTCAGAACACTTCTGCATAGCCAAGAAGCATTGGACTCAATGGCCACCGACCATATGTCTTTACTTTTCAAATAGTACTTCTGAATCCAACAAGACAGTACTGACTGTTGATTTAGCTGAATTCTGAGCAGAAGTTTAAGCATTTGCTCTGATTCCAGCTTAGTATTTCCTTGATACCCATTCCACCATTTATTTTTGCTTTACATATTCTGTACCAACTCATAAGAACCATCTTCCTTCCACCATCAACATTCCCCCAAAAGAAATTTCTTTGGAGTTTATTAATTTCATCAATTACTCCCACAGGTAACAGTAAACCACATCACCAAAAATTTACTATCCCAAAGATAGTAGAATTAAGTAGCTGAACACGACTACCATATGAAAGCAAAGAATTTGCCCAGTGATGAGTAAGAGTACGTACTTTATCTAGCAGAGGTTGAAACAGAACAATGTTAAGCTTTTTTGAATTTAGAGGCAATCCCAAGTACTTAAATGGCAAGGCACCCAAAGAGAATCATGAGCTTACAAGAATTTGTTGCTGCACTAAATGATTGAATCCACCAAAGTATATGTCAGATTTGTTTGAGTTGATAGCCAAACCTGACATTTCTTCAAACTTCTTGAGAACTTTCATTGCACATTGTACTGATGGCACATCCCATCTTGTAAATAATTAAAGATCATCAGCAAAAATGAGATGATTAATGTCAAGTCTAGCACATTTTGGATGCTTGCTGAATGAGCTTGATCCATTCAAATTTCTGAGCAATTGTGACAAAGCCTCCATACACAAAACAAAAAGGTAAGGAGAAAGGGGATCTCCTTGCCTAACACCCTTCTTTCCTTCAAAGTATCCATGCAGACCACCATTTATTGTAAGAGAGTAATGTGGAGATGTAATACATTCCATAATCCAATCAACAAACTGCTCTGGCAAGCCATAAATAATCAAGCATTTTCGAAGAAAGCTCCAACTTACATTATCAAAGCTTTTCTGATGTCAATCTTCAACATGGCTCTTGGAATGATATGTTTTTGTCCATACTTCCTCACCAATTATTGAGGAAGCATTGTATTGTCAAAAATTGATCTGCCTTTTACAAAAGCTGCTTGTTCATGGCCAACAATTTCTGTCATTACACCCTGCAATCTGTTAGCTATGACCTTGGTGATAGTCTAGTATAGTATATTGCAAAAAGCAATAGGCCGGAAGTCACTAACAGCTTGAGCATTGTCAATTTTTGAGATCAAGACTAGAGCTGTGTTTTTAACTTCAGAAAGTAATTTGCCATTTCTGAAAAATTCCTTTACTGCATTGAGAAAATCTGTCTGAATAATGCTCCATGACTTCTTGTAGAATGGTGCACTAAATTCATCAGGCTCTGGACTTTTATTGTCATTGAAAGAAAAAAGAGCTTCCTTGATTTCTTTGTTAGTGATAGGCTTAACTAGATGTTGAGGGTCAAGCACAATATCACCTTTAAGTAAGTCATCACAAAAATCAGAAGATAATGATGAAGTCCCCATAAGACCCTTGTAAAAATCCAAGAAAGCAAGCTCCACATCATTTCTTCTTCTCCCATGTTGATCAATAATGCTTCCAATATGACTTCTTCTATGTCTATCTTTCACCATGGCATGCAAATAAGCTGAATTTTCATCAATTTGGTTTAAATGTAGCATTTTTGCTCTTTGATAATTAGCACTCAGTTCATCTTGTCTAAGGCTAATATATTGAGCTTTCAATACTTTTTCTTTATCCAACAACACTTGATCAACTTGACCAAAACAAAGCTTTTGACAAGCATACCATTCTTCTTGGGCGATTTGTACTCTTCTACTGATATTAGAGAAACTGTCTCTATGCAATTGCTTCAGTGCAATTTTAACTTTTTTGAGCTTTATAACAAGCTGATACATAAATGTACCAGTGACTCTAGTTGTCCATGCATTAGAAACTGACTGCAAGTAACCAGAATTAACAATCCAACAATTCAGGAATTTAAAAGGTTTAGGGGTACCTTTTGGTTGATTCAAGAACTCAATAAGAGATGCTGAATGATCTGAGATTACAGGCACTGTAAATTCAGCATCAACTTGAAATTTACTAAGAAACCAAGCAGGATTAGCCAAAACTCTATCTAGCTTGCAAGTGACGCTGTGCTCAAGTTGCTGATTGTTAGACCAAGTATAGAATTCCCCCCTAACTGGCAAATCATTAAGCGGTGTGACTTGAATACAATCAAGGAAATCCTGAAATTCAGAGTCATGATAGACTGTTGAGCTTACTTTTTCCCTAGCATGAAGAACCACATTGAAATCTCCACTACAAATCCAAGGAGAATTTGTATTCCCAACTATTTGAATCAAATCATACCACAAGGCTTTTCTTTCATCGACTGTATTGAAGACATACACAAATGAATGAAAAAACCAATCACCAGTAACTCTGCTTACCACCCGACAGTGCATAAGCTGAGCAGAACTTCTCAAAATGATAACATCAACAAGACTAGCATCCCAATAAACCCATATTCTACCATTAGAATGATGATCATAATTAGTAGCAAATTGAAACTTCCTAAAACGACTCATGATTTTTTTTGAATTTTTTTCTTTTACTCTCGTTTCTAGCAGTGCTCCATACACCACTTTATTGTGCAACAAACACTGGATAATGTCATGTTGCTTTAAGGGGTCATTTAGACCCCTTATATTCCATGTTTGAGCTAACATTGGGTTGAAGAGGGAGGCCCCCCGCCCTTATCCAAAGCATCACACAACAGATCAATGGCCTTAGTAGTCTACAATAACTGTCATGTATCAGTCACAAGGCAAATATTAACTCCTATATTTTCACCACACAGTGATTCCTTTGCAATGGGCAGAAATCTATTGGGGGAAGTAGCAACAAAATTATCAGGCAAGTTAGATTTCTTTGCAGAGGAAGCAGCTGTAACAACTTCCTGCTCAACAGATTTTTCAACACTAGCAGGCTTCTCTGTGACAACAGGTTCTGTCATAACAGGTGTTTTGGCAACATTAGTAGCTTCTGAAGATTTCTTTGCTTGCTTACACTTGCTACTTCATGACCCAATTTACCACAACACTTGCAAAAGAAAGGCACCCACTCATATTGAACTGGTTGCACAAATTTTCCTCCAAATTGTGAATTAAGCAGAATCTCAGTAACCAGTGGCTTCGAGACATCAACTTGTATCAGCAAACAAGCAAAAACAATCTTACTCTTACTCGAAGTGAAGTGATCAGTGTACATAGGCATGCCTATCTTACTGGCAATTTTGCTCAAAGCCTTTGAGGACCAGAAGCAAGGGTCTAAATTTGGCAGAGTAACCCACACAGGTACATCAGTTACAGCTTCCAGCTCATCACCTATTTGAGAATACCATGATTTTAGAATCAAGGCACTTTTACCATAATTCCATACTCCTTCCTTCAATATTTTCTCCTTATCTTCTGCATTATCAAAACGCAAGTAGTACCAACCCTTTTTGAAATAAAGTACTTTCAATCATTTCATGAACTTTCAATTGCGGTTGCGAAACATGATTCCAGTTTTGCTCTATAAACTCAACCATTTCATGAACTTTCAATCCTCGACCTAAGACGGTGCCAACTAAAGTATTTTCCCAATACTTCAACTCATCCACAATGTCATCCTCATCAATAATAACTTCCTCAGAATGGGAAACAATGAAATCAAGTTTCATCCCCGAATTATCATCAGCTTTTGAGCCCTTAACAACTTTATCTTTCCAAGTATCACTCCGATTAACAGAAACAGTATTAATGACATAAGGTACAAAAATATCATTATTTGGTACTTCATTTACCTCCCCAATAGGTGGCAAATTCGAAACTGCCTGAGAATTGGGTAACACCGTCGTAGCCTGAGAATTGAGTACCACCGCCGTAGCCTGGGAATCGGGTACCACCGTCAAAGCCTGAGAGTTAGGTGTCGCCGTCATAGTCTGAGTTGTTTCCATCGTATCAATAAAATCTCCTAAAGTCACGGGTTGGCGAGAAATTGATTTCTCACTCTTAACTTCTTTGTTTTTCGATTGAGAACTACCATGAGATTCGCCTTGTTTTTTTGCTGAAGAAGATGTAATTTTTTTGGGTCTGCCTCGCTTTGCCATCGAAGAATCGGAGAAGAGAAAATTGCTAGCTGTGGCCGCTCAAGTCGCCCGACTCATGCTCTCTCTCTCTCTTTCCACTGATAAGCTTAACTTTTAAAAATAAGCTGTGTTCGTTTGTCAGCTTATGGAAACAGATTATTAAATAAGCTTTATTTGATAAGCTGCATAAACCATCTTATCAAATAATGTTATATCAATAAGCTTTCTATATTCCAATAATACCCCTACTATTACACTTTATGGTTGGCAATTACAATTGTCCTTTTATGTCATTTTATATCATCAGCTCCATCTTCACCTAATTCATCCGAACACTCTAAGTGTTTGCTCGGAAAACCTAGCTGAAGCAGATTGGTTAGTTGAAAATGCTTTTTTTGAAGCTAAAGCTGAAGCTGAATGGATAATTGTAATTGATAATTAAAGGGGTAATATTTTTAGGAGGGGTAATATTGGAATATAGAAAGCTTATTAATGGGAGATTATTTGATAAGCTATCTCATACAGCTTACCAAATAAGCTATGATAAGCTCTCCCCTAAGCTGACAAAACAACCACAACTTATTTGTAAAAGTTAAGCTTATCTTATAAGTTGAGCTTAAGATTATTGAATAAGGTGACAATAAGCTGCAAAATGAACTTGGTCTAATTAATTCAGTTATTAAGCTCAGTTTCAGCTAACTAATTTAATCAGTTTCAGCTCCAATTTAATCTTCAGCTTTAGCTTCATCCAGTTCCAATATTCTCTAAACATATGCCCATGTGATATGACATTGTAAATTGACATATACTCTAAGAGCTTGTTTGGTTTTGTACATGGGAAGTAAATGCCTAGTATTTCTAAGTTCTCATCAATTACAAATTTATGGGATTTGAGTTTAGTTGTTTGTTTGCACAAAGGAATTCACCAAGCATGGGAATTGAGGGAGGAAGTGGAGCTTACCTAGGTCCCCCTAAGTAAGCCACTTCCTCCATGATGGGGGAGGAATTGGGAATTTACTTCCCACATCATATTGCTAACCAAACAACAAGGCATATGTGCACTTCCCATGAACTTTAAATTCCTAGGCATTGAAATGTCATCCATACAAGCTCTAAAAGTAGAATGAACCATATGCAATCTCAACCACTCCACCTCAAACCTTATGTAAATGAAAAATGAAAGATAAAGTAGAACACGTGAGGTAAGAAACTTAGGGGCAATATACATGTTATCTTAGCCATTGACTAGAGAGCAATTACAAACGAGCAATGTTAGATGAATCACAAACAATTGTGTGAATCACAAACTAATAATTCACTTGAAATTTTGTCAAGCATTATGCACGCACCAAGGAGAGTATGATTGTTTTTTGAAGGGAAAAGAGATCTTTCATTAAATAATAGCCATACGGCATCCACAATAAAAATTGATATCAACAAGATATGAAATCAATAGAGCAGAATACATTCGATAACAATAACTAACTGGTAGCATCCCTCTGTACTAGAACGACTTCCTTTTCATCGTTGTCTTCAATTGAGCAGCCTTTGTGCGGATATTGATCCTTCCATCTTCATGAACACAACTCTTTGTAAATCCATATAGTCATTGAACTCTATAAGAACAATTACTCTCATAACTAAATAGACTACTCTTACTATCGAAGAGACTGGTTTTATTAATACTAAAATTGAAACTAGACTAAAAAATACTATGATCTTGAACTTTTGGGGGCTTACCATTAGTGTATAGAGCACTAAGGGCATCCCCTAGTGGCGGCTAGGGTTTTTTTGGAGGAGAAGGAGAAGTGAGAACCAAGGAGAGTATGATAGCCAAATGCTTAAAGTTTGCTTCTTGACAAATTAGGCGGTACTCCCTTAGGGTGGAAATGAAGTTACCCCATGTTTTGGGTTGTTTTTTTTATAAGTTCATATGGTTACCAAAAATCGGCTGGCCCATCAGTGAAATTACCCAAATATCCAAAACTCTCTCTCCTCCCATGCGCAAATACTCCATTTTTTCAGTTTTCCATGTTACTTTTGTAATGGCATGGACCCGTAAATTTTATTTGGTGCATTAGGATAGATGGGTAATTTGTCAGTAACTTTTAGTCCAAAATTTGGTGAAAAAGCCAACTTAAAGTTATTTTGAAATTTTACCTATTCGGTACCCGAAATATACCATAATGTCCGTTTCGGTACATGTAGTATTTATTATATTTATTTAGATACCCGAGGTTTATTTCATTATTATTTTAGGGTTTTGACCGTTAAGTACAAAGGTTGACAGTGAAAATGTTGACGTGTCTATCTTTTGTTATTTTATTTTAAGAGCCAAATGACCTTTTTTACCCCTTCAAATATGCTTATACAGTTGTTCGTAATGTTGGACGCGGTGAGTTTTTTTTTATTTTTTTGCACACATAATGATGATTTTTTTCATAAATAATCGGTTATGTACAAAAATAAAAAAAAAATAAAAACCCACAAGACGTTAATTATTATGTAAAAGCATAATTTAAAGGGTAAAAGGCTATTTGGTGCTTAAAAATTAAAACTGATATGCCATGTCACCATTTTTAACGATCAACCTTTATACTTAACAGATAAAGCCACAAAATGGTAACGGAACTTAACCTCGAGTAACTAAAAAATTATATTGAATAATACACTATCAGTTAGCGGTTAGCGGTTAGTATTAGCAGTTAACAGTTTGTAGTGTTAAATACCAAAGAAAATCAACCTACTCTTGAAAATGCTGTTGAGAACAACATTTTGTGGACCCATATATTTTTCAAAACTACTCTTCAACAAACATGTCCAAGAACATTTTTGACCGATCAAATCTAGTCTTACAAGTTACAACACAAAATATAATCTACTCAGACTAACTACTCTTTCATCAAACAAGGCTGATATAACTGGAGCCAGTAGTTCCTTGGTACTTCTAATAAGAATATTCCTTTGTGGAACGAAAACAAGTGGGGCATCTTTCCCGGCTCACTATTGAATCATTGATCAAGAATATCCCCTAGTCCTGAGTCCTGACTCATGATATTTCTGAAGCTTGTCGAATTCGTTTAAGTGTTTAACCATCAACAATTAGACACCGAATTTTATGGAATTAAAAATGTCGTATATTCCGTGGTTTTAGTAGGGTGATCATTGCAAATGAATAATCTAATAAACTGTAATAACACAATTCTCGAATGGAATCTAACCAAAACTAAAGGGGACCAACTGTGATCCAAATCGCGAATTCTAATATGATCCGATTGACCAGTTAGCACAGTATTATTATACGTGACTAAGGCTGTGTTTTTGTTCATCAATAGTATCATAGTTCAATTTTTTTCCAATTCATTTTAGTTTTATTCAGTTGAGTTCCATTTCAGTTCATATATTTCAGCCGGTCAAACACATCCTAAATGGTGTAAATTTTCCATGATCAGCCAATGAATTCGGCCCGTCGATAATCAAATAATGATTAATAAAAATGACAGAAAATATTGATTGTGTGCAACACTGCAACAGTGCAAGTGTCGATCAGTAGCACCATGCCATTATGGTCTTGTTTGGCAAATCCCAAATTTGCTCTTTTTTAGTATATCTTTCTCCTTCTCACATCAATCCGCTATTGAATGTGCTATTTTCTTATTTTGTCATTTTCTCTCACATCAATCATCAATCTGCTATCTGCTTCTCTTATCTGCTAATTACCCAAACAGGGGCCATGTGTCCAAAGCTGAGTGCCTTGACACAAGTTCAATGAAAGTGAAGGTTCAGATGATGTAACACGTACAAGTGTACAACCCTTAGTATAATTTGCTTTCATGTTGACGCAAGCTACCACAAAAGTGAATGGGGCATTCTCAAATTGTGTTCATGAATCATGTCTGATGTAACATGCACTAAGTATTCAACAAACTCTCCCCATCAAGATAGCTTAAACACTAGTACTATTTTTGCCTACAAAGTACAGATAGTACATTGAGGATACTTAATGAGGGATCCAGTTCTTTTCTGTTTGATGTTTTAGCTGTAATTTCTGTATTTTTCGCTAGAAAATGCTTTTGCTCAATAAATGGGTCAAGCTGTTATACGTGAACACCCATCTCCCTCAATGGTCCTCGTAAAGTATCATCAATTTCTAGTTGTAGCTATCCAAGCATAGATCATCAAGTTATCAACTACTAGTATTGTGGTAAATCACATTGATTCCAGGTGACTCCTGTTCTGAAAGTCCAGGGGAAAAAGCAAAAGAGGAAATGAAGCAAGTCACATCGGTTCCTCATCAGGAACTTCGGAAGATTGCCCTTTTGGAGTCTAAAGAAAGTTTCATTCATAATTTGGTTGTCACATTGTAGTTAGTGTACTTTGATCAACACTAGGTTTGTTTTGAAACTGTAGAGACAACTTATCTAAATTACAGCTAAATACTCATTATCAAACCTCTTACATGATGATACACAATAATACAGTAGATCAAAACCTATAATGATCTGATTTTTAGAATATGAACAATAGGAAACCATGAACAAAAAACGGAATACATATTTTTCGTCAATCAGCCAGCAGATGGTAATGCAACAGTTAGCAGACGCACTCAGCAGTCTGCTCAAAAGGATTATCAATTTGTCTCTTGCACCTTACTGCACACAATCAGTGTCCCTGACAATGTTCATGGATGATAGAATAATGGCAGCCACTGGATTTTCCTTCAAACCACCACCTTCATCGATAATCAGTCTCAGACCATCAATATGAAGCTTTCCATGGTGACCACTCACCACAACAGTCTGGGTTGATTTTAACTCCTAATGTTAGGTAAATCATAAGAAAAATTATCAGTTGTGCATCTGACCATAGACATCTTTCTAGATCAAAAGAGATATATGAGCAAAACATGACATTGTGGGAAAAAACTGAGCACTGATCACATACCTCTGGCATTTCCCAGATGGTTTTCCTCCCACTTAAACATTCAATCTTTGGCACACTTGTGTCCCTAGATTTCAAATATTGAAGTTGTTCGTCTATGGGTTTTCCCTTCAGAAGTCCGCCATGTACTGCTATCAATTTACAGTGTTTCAACCCCTCAGCTGTCTGCACAGGAACATTGTCCTGCAGAAACATGTTCATGTCAAATCACCAATCATGAGAAAGTAACACATTATATAGTATAGAAAACGAGATGAAATAGTATCCCAATAGTCTAATTTGTAATATGATGATCCACATATCACCAAAGCCTTCATAACAGAACAACAACGACAATGATGACAATGTAAATAACAAAATCTAGCTGCTAGCCTGCTAGCATGAACCATTTGGAAACACTTCTTCACTTCACATATTAAGTTTATCTTTCTAGTGAAGGCATGAAGCGAATTATGTAATCTAACCTCTTCATGCACCCAAACCAAATCAGCAAGAAACTTCTTATGGTCCTCGGGAACTGCCTTCTTCAAATCTGCAGAGATAACAGATAAAAAGAAAACCCAACAAGGTTATATCATGCACTAAAAAAAATCCAAGACATAGAGAACTGCATATCTCTAGCATTGTGATATAACAAGCCCTGAAACCCCAGATTCATTTTCTTCAGCAATTTTTTTAACCTCTTCACCCATATTACGAAAAACAAGATTCTAAACAATAACAGATAAAACACAGAGACTCAGAAGC
>ONZK01002568.1:2964-13419 GCA_900322385.1 Pharnaceum exiguum | reverse complement strand
GGGGGGGGGGGGGGGGTGGTGGTAGTTGCTTGGTCAATAATGGTCATTTGATGTAATTGGTCCCGTTCGCGGAAACGAGATGTCGCGGGTGTCGTGTAACTGATCACGGGTGTCGCGGCCCGAATTTTTAACGGATGTACCACTCGTAACGGCCTTTGGAAACGGCCGTAAAAGCGGTGTCGCAGCCGTTTTTAACGGCCGTAACGCTCATAACAGGCGTTATTTGATGGAAATACAAAACGCCGTTACAAATTGGGTCATAACGTAACGGTGGATCTCAACCCGTTGCGTCACGGCCGTAACGAAACAGAACGGCCTAATTTAAATCTATGCTCGTGAGAATTAGCTTAGTTTTTTTAAAATAAAAATTGAATATTTGGCTTTGATCAGGAAACTGACTTAATTTGATCGATCAATGGAGAAATTTTGATCATGACTCCCTGAACATATAAGAACCCAGTGCGAATCAGGGGTAACGCTACTCCAAAACAGTAATGCTAAATTGCAGACTACATGTATGTAAACTAAGGCCAGAGCGAGTATCTAGATTTTACAAACATCCAGAGCCACTGAATTTTAGAGGAAATTGACAGTAGGTGGATTTGAACAAAATTTAGCAAAAATTCAGAAACAAACTTGCTAGATATACAAAGCATCCCGGATTTCACATAAAAGTCTAACCTAGATTTGAGCATTTTCATTACAACAATTTGGTGAAACTAGTTTTAGAAGTTTAAAATGATTTCATAGTTCATAATTCAAATTTAAAAGTTGCTCACCGATAAGATCAAATCAGCATGCGTGCAAAAAGCCTCAATCTCTACAGAAGTATGATAATCATAATAATTCTGAAAAAAGAGCTTCAATCTCTACACAAGTATGATAATCAATCTCTACAGAAGTAAAAGGATCTAATTCCACTCAAAAGTTTACTTACAGCTTAGAAATTAAAGAAATATCAAGCTGACAGTCACATACCAGTAGAACAGTACTGGTCTGATCTTTAAGCTTACAAATTATCGTTTTTGGCTTCTACTGTATGCTAATCAGAGACAAGTTTTTCAAATTTTAGACCTGTAGATCAGACGTAATACAATAAGCCAGAAACCTGTCGCAGACAACAGGAAAAATACAAGCAAAAAATATAGTATTCAGCTTCTGAATTGATTTCTGATCAATCGAAATCCCGGCACACATACGGACGCACGCAGACGGGCACTCAAGCACACACACATAGCGGAAAGTGGAAATGTAAACACGGGGTGTTTTGGCCTAGATTATCTCCAAAAGTGCTTCTCCTTTGTATTTTCATCTCATTCTCCTTTCTCTCCTTCCATGTCCTTCACAAATTAACTACCTATAAGCTCTAAAACACTCTCACAATGGCCAACCCAAATTTGATGCTTTTGATTTGGATCATTTTGGAGAGTAATTAATAATTTACACTTCATTTTGATGGCGGAGGAGGAGGGAGAACGGGAGAAAAATTACAAAGCAAATGCACTTTTAGTTTGAATCTTGGCTAAACACCCTCTTAGTCAGTCTGTCATACACGTTTACATTTTTCACCTCGACACCCAGCTTAACCGTGTTAACTGTACAGAACTCACCAGTCAGCTACTCCCGCATTCTCCCTTCACAAGTTAGAACTGTACTAGCACAATGCTAGATTCCTACGCAGATAAACCGCAATAAAAACATCATAAACCATCCAAAAACTAAGTTCTGTCTAGCTGGAACAACGTTATTCAAACTCATACGATGCCCTAATCACCACAAGACATCCGAACCTCTAGAGCAATTACCACCAATCTCACCTAATGAATAGCAAGTATCAATAAATGGCAGAGATTCACTTCAAAACATAAAAGGCGTCTCCTAAACGAAGGCACAAGGCTTGGATATACACATATTACCAAAGCTGCCATGGACTACCTTTTTTCTCCTATGCACAGTAATCAAATGGCTTAATGCATACTGTATAGGCTAAAAGGCAAATATACGATATATCACCAAAATAGTCCTCCAAGCTGAATATTAAAAACCAAATATTCTCAAATCCAACAAACAGTCTCACAAATCACACCAATTCCACTCTCTCTCCCCAAATATTCTCAAATCCACCTGATCGCCCAAACAGCTAGAAAGAAGCTCCAAAAGAAAATTCACAAATCAAGCAACATGAACATTCATACCATGAGACTATTGGAGTATCAAAACATTCAAAAAGCATAAAACATTAATCCTCAAGGGTTTTATCACTTTTGTATTTATTTTGGTGTTAATTAATTTCTATAAGTGGAGCTACACAAAACAAGCAATCCCCCAATTCAGCCTAGACACATAATATCACTAGCTTTTCACACCCAATCATCTAATTAACCTTTAGAAATCAATCATTCGACAACTAATATCCGTTCCAGGAGTTGTACCACCAGCAACACCAACAGACTAAAAACTAGGTCCATAAACCATGATCATTTAACCCACCAAAAAAAGAAGCAATTTCATCAAACACACTAGACAAATACAATTCATACCTGCAGAACCATGAGGAACACCATAGGACTTAAAAGTAGGAGCAGCATCATAAATGCTCCCTTGATAATCAGTCCCTTTTACAGTATTATGCTTGACTTTAATCTCCCCAGCCCACCTCCTTGCTTGCAAGTACATATCCTCATACCCATCACCTTTATACCACCCTTCCCTCTCCTCACTCTCAGCATACTCCCTCCACCCCTCTTCAAAACTCGAACCGTCTTTCGGCTTCTCTACCAGGCCAAGAAATGCAGCAAAGGCCAAGTCATGGTTCCCTGCTAGGTACACATGTCTTTGGTTTGGGTACCTGCGGTGTACGTGTGACAGTCACTAATGTCCAAGTACAAGACATTGCATGGCGATTATTGTTGAAAGTAAACCTTTTTGGGTGAACTCGTTTTATATATGAGACTCGGTGAAAGGCGGTCATTAATGTTTACTCGGGAGGTCATTAATGACTACTCGAGGAATCATTAATAACCAGTCTCGAAATGGGTTCAGACAATTTTTTATGTTTTAAGATACATGCTATAATAATGTTAAATGAAGAAATGAATGGACAAATGTTAATTAGAAAAGCTACCTGTGAGGCAGAGAGACAAGAAAGTCTAGAACTTGCTTCGTGTCAGGGCCACGGTCGCAGTAATCTCCAAGGAAAATGATTACTGCTGTTGAAAACTTTGATGGGTCTGTTTGGGATTGTAAGTTTCTCCAGAGGTTTTGTAGCTTTGTGTTGTAGCCATGGATGTCTCCTATGCAGATCACCAGTTTTTGTTCTTCTATTTGGTTTGGTTGGCTAATGCTCATTGTGATGTGTGGAATAAATTGGTTTAATTGTACTGTAAGTCTGTAATGGTTCTTGACTTCTTGTAAACAATTTTTTCTTGTTGTTTTTTTGAGTGGCCCTTTGGTTCACTAGAGTTCCGCTCCAACTACGTTTAAAACCGACACGTAGGGATGTAAATGGATGGGATATGGATCGGGTGGAGCTTCACGCGCCTCCATCCACCAATATTTTTTCACCATCCGCTCCATCCATCACCCGCCAAATCCATCATCCACACCCGTCCATCCGTTCACCCGCGGGTGAACGGGTGAAATCGGGTTTTAAACGGGTGTTCAACAATTTTGGATTTTATAACTCCAAATTAACAAGTACTTATCAAATATATATCAACGTACACAATACTTAAATGAATTCTCAAACAAAAACTATTCAAAGAATAGAAATGGTCCTAAAACGATGGAAATATATTTTTTTAAAAAGTTTATTACTTTCTTTTTCTTTTTTTTGTCCGATTTTTCTTTTCTTTTTTTTATATTTATATTCATGAACGGGTTCGCGGGTGCATTCGCGGGTGACATATGGTCACCCGAATCCGATCCATCCGTCACCCGATTCATCCATCATCCACTTTACCATCCATTTATTCCGGTTTTCATCCATTTAATCGGATCGGGTTAAGCGGGTATCCGCGGATTGGAGATCCATTGACATCCCTACCGACACGGGTCTACACCTACCTGTGGTGCTAGATTCAGTGTGGTGGGTGAGTCTCTCAAGTCTCAATGAAGGTCACAGCAGTCTGCACACGCTGCGGCGCGAATTCGAGATCTCGCTTAAATTACCACTCCAACCAACCCCACATTGATTTTCTTCTTTTTTCCCGAGAACCCATGAGGCCATGATCGGGAGAATAGTGGGCGATGGTGTAGTTTTTTTTTTCTTTTTTTTTGGAGCGAGATAGTTTAATTCAGTATGGTCGATTCTCAGCCCACGAGCTGTCTTGAGTTAAGCCCAAGTTTTTTTTTGTTATAATTTAAGGAATAAAGAAAATTAGTAATTTGTCTTCTGAAGAAAAACTCTCATCTAATTGCCAACCATACAAAATTTTATCTAATTCCATCGATCATGAACTATACCAACATAACCATCCATCCACTCGTTGACCGGCGGTGCCAACGTTTAATATTCTATGGGGTCATCTTATAATACAAAACAAGTATTTTTTTTTTTTTTTGAATCAATTAAAACTCTAGGACTTAAACCCACAATGTTGGGGTTATAAAAAGGCACTAGAGACCACTAGGCTATAGAACACATTATTGTTATTGGTGGGTGCAAATGAATAAATAATCGACAAAATAGACTATAGTAAGATTGGCTAGAATTACCAAATTAATTCGAAAGTAATTCGGGTCATCTGACCCCATAAATTCAGGCTTATGTAATATGGGCACGTTCTCTACAATATTTTAATGTTTAATTTAACTTAAGTTTACTTCTACTCAGTTAAGTTTAGTTTACCTTTTTTTTAATTGTAAAAAGTTGTTATACTAATATTCATTTGTAATTCTTTATAACTCTTTAAAAATATCTCATTGAGTAGTTTCATAAAATCCCTATATTGACTAAGGGCCCGTTCTTTTCAACACAACTAAACTTTTTTTTTGTTTTGATAAAAGGGATATAGAGATTTTCATTCATAGAAAAGCCATACGACATCTACATAGAAAATAACCCTAGAACATATTTGATCAATTATACTAGTACAAAATTTACTAACAAAACAAAAAATTAAAATAACTAAGCGTGTCGAGCATATTTCCATCAATGTCTTTGCATCTTTCCCGGAAATAGAGTTCTTCAAGGGCTAATATCATAATCGCTTGCCTGTTGGAATTCATACTGCAAATTAAATCTTCGTATGTCCAGTGTCCCCAAAATATATCTTCAACTGAAATCATACTTTGGTGAAAAATAATCGCCACAGTAATATTAAGCCTCACAAAGGAGTTAATAAACCGCACGAAGGAGCGAAACATTTATCACAAAGGATAACTAAACTAGCCTCACACATGAGCCAAATAGAGTTTTTTTTGAAGTAAATAGAATAAAAGATAAAAATAATCAAGAAATTGAAAGGATGAAGGGGCTTATCGATGTTAGATGGCCAACGACAGCCCCATTAGGGCTTATTAAAGAGTTTTCTAAGGGAGGAGACTAGGTCTTTTTTTTTGGAGATGATGAAAGATAAAAAAGATTTTTTTTAGAACTTAACTTAACTGAACTTTTTACTTAATCATGCACATTTTATTATTAAAATCCTATTTAAATTTCTCTTAATGGAAGTACTTTGTGAGATATTTCTAATGGTCTAAAAAGAATTACAAAATATAGATATTGGTATCATAACTTCTTATTATTAAAAGAAAAGAGCTGAAGTGAACTCAATTTCAGATTTTGATGTTGTAGAGAATAGACCAATGATGTGACCAACCCAATTTGAGTTGTAAATTGAATTTCAGAGCAATTTTGAAGCATCATTTCTAAACTAGATTCTTAACCCCTAGAAAGTTCATAAAATTACATGCTGCTAAACTTTTTTTAAAAGATAAATTGTCTACATTAGTTTTGAAAAAAAAAGTTTAACGTAAGCATAAATGACATTACCAATTATAAAATAGAAAATTGACTATAAATCGATTATAAATGAGTATCTTTTGGTTAATATTCAACTATGTAATTTGCAACTTCCGGCTCATACAAAATAGCTCTCTTATTGTACTGTTCAAATCGACAATCAAACTAAACTTTTTGGTTAATATTTTTCTAGTTTAATTCATTATTTTCAAATTAACTTGAGGCTTTAAATTGTAAAACTACATTAGTCTAAACTTTATTATATCAACTTTTACTACTCCTTCCGCTCTCCATATTTATCGTTAATATTCCATATATGGATATGGTTCCACATATATAACCATCGTGCCCTCATATATACTTTTTTACCCACCAAACATAAGCTCATGTGCTCTTATTATGAGTAGACCTGTAAGTTTGGGCGGGTCTGGTCATTTATGGTTAGGTTCACTTCGGTTTGGGTCATCTGGTTCGAGTGATTGTCGGGTTAGGTTTGGGTCGGGTCACTAAATTCGAATGAAAGTGTATGTTATTTTTTTTTTTTTTGTACATAACAAATTTGGTATCTATATAGAGTCGGCGGAAAGTTAAGAATTACAATAATTTTTAATATTTCTTATTACTTTTTCCTAAGAACATAATTAATTTTATGATAATATAATAAAAAATTAAAAAAATTGCCTTAAAATTTGTATCCGTATAGCCTCAATTTTTTGATATTGTCGCTTTGACTTATTTCAAGCCGAATCTAGATCATTTTTTTGACAAAAAAGTAAAAACTAATTATATGGTGTTAACTTGACGCAGACCCTGACTCTAACCTGCTTAACCTAGAAAATTTCGGGTCAATCGGAGTCTGGTCAAATTTTTCATGTTTAAGAACCCAAAAACATGTCTAGCTATGAGCATGTGATTTAACATAGTAATCAATGTATGCTTTTATATACACACGCTTATTTAGTGAAATGAAAATTTCGTTTTCCACAAAAAAAAAGATAGTTTTAAACTAGGGATAAGAATTTTTTCGAAATTTATGGTAATTGCAAAAATCATGATTAATATAATTGTAATTTTGTGTTTCAATATAATAATATACAGATGTAATAACCTTTTTCTCATAAATGTAATAACTAATTTTTTTTATAAATATGTCACTTAATATTTTTTATAAAGATGTCCCTTATATCTCTAAAACTAAAACAAATATATGCTTAATTTCTAGAAAGAGTTACGAACAAAAGTATGTCGATCATTCACCTAGAGGATCATAGAAGTTTTTCACCATTCCTCCTCTAAACACTATCTCTCTTATCCTCTCTCCTACTTTTTCTATAATCAAGTAACCCATACTCTTTCTCCTACATTTATAATCACACAATTATTCGTATGAAACGAGTGTTAGCATGACACAACCACTTCAAAAAACAGGTTACTAATGAGCGGGTCACTGATGAATAAAAGATGACATGTCACTAATGTTTTTTTAGGGAGTCACTAATGCATTGAAAAGGCTTAGTGATAGCATGTTGTAATACAACGATGTCACGCAATTTTTTATTATTATAAATAATCGTTCTTTCTACCTCCACCATTTTAAAGCCTCTTAATTGAAATTGAAACAAAAAAAGTTACTTAATTAAAATGAATTTAACCTTACAACTAATTTGTCGAGTTTGAGCCCAACTATTTCCAACCCCAACTCAGTCGTGTTCACCTTCTCCGGTCGTTGGGACGATTATTGGTAGGTACATCACATGTGAGCTCCGACTCCTCGTGGCGGCGGAAAAGGTTTGTGTAGGGACCAACTTTGGTGAGGGAAAAAAAGAGTATGGAGCAATGTTAAAAAGAAAATGGGGAGATAGTGTGTATTTTCTTTTAAATTGGAGAAACGGGTAAAGTAGACTCTTTACAAGATGGGTATTATTAGAAAATTAGAGTATTAGAAAATTTGTTTTATTACTTTGTAAAATATTTCAGAGGTTACGTTAGATGTACTTCATTCTATACTGCATAAGTAAATAGTGTTACTGCCTCTAATTAATCTTTTAAAAAGTCAGCCTATATACTACTCCATCTGTGGTCACCCTACGTGTAGATGTAACCATAAACTGATTTGCAGGCTTATTTTTTCCATACCCTGATACCCGACCCGGAAAAGTGGGGTACCCGGCTTAATCTCGGATCGGATACGAGTCGTATTTTCAAGTACCTGAAATTTCGGGTACCCGACCTGACAATGCCTTCCCCTAGGTATTATCAATTTGATTGTTACATTTAGCAGCCGCCATTTGAATAATTCATAAATAACTTAGAAAGGATCCTATAGCAAACTTTCTTAAGAAAGAAAAAATTTAACTAAATCTTAAGTACGGTACACTTCAATTACAATATGAGATGTCCATATGTGTAAGCAACTTGCAAGTTGAAACATTGACTGCAAAGCCTCTTTTTTGTTTCCTATTGTCTACATTTTTGAGCTAAAATGACTCAAAAATTTCTTTATAAATGAATATCTATATCAAACTTCTTACGATGAAAATTTTCAACCTAAAGTGAATCGTGTTTAAAAAAATAAAAACTTAGTCTATTTTGTTTTCTATTTAGCTTAGTTCATTTTTTTTAACATCTATAATTTGTATATAAGTTAATTTCAACTTAATTTACGTTTACAACTTATTGATACTAGATTGGCCACCTGTCAATTAGAGCGTCTAGTCGTGTGGGGTCGTTTTGTGTTAGGTCATTTTGGGTTCGGGTTAACAAAATCTTACCATATCCCTAAATATTCAAATTTAAGTCGAGCCCACAAGTTTTATTGTGGCAAGGAAATTAGAGGGGAAGTATTTCTATAATGAATAAGAATAATACTTGCTTTAGTGAATATTTAATACTTGCACACGGGATAAATCCTAATATAGGAGTGACCTACACTCAAATAAATGTTTATATAAGTCGAGAGACAGTAACTTGGAACTACATTGATTTTCATTTGCACTAGGCCTGTATATTTGCCTTTGCTTTTAATTCATGTATAGGTTGGTTCACATTTATTTGATTATTCATTGAGTCTCTGGTTGTTTATTTTGTATATACATTTAACATTCAGGTTGAATACGTTTTGTTATCCAATTTTCGCTCTGTTATAGTTATGGTCCTACGGGGCACGTGTGAGAACTACTCTGGGTTGGAAATATCAGGGTTATTTTTTGTTTCGGTTTGTTATACATGTTAGTTTTTAGGAAAAATACCATTTTGGGTACCTGAGTTATAGCATAATACCAAACTAGGACCCATAGTATTCAATATACCAATTAGGGTACCTATACTTTTACACATTGTACCAAAATGGGTACCAAACCTAACGCTGTTAGTTTTTTAGTTAAGTATGATGACGTGTCGATCTCAGATTGGTTTGAAATGATTGAATATTGTAATTGACCATTTTGCCCCTATAATACTTTTAACTACATTAAGAAAAAGGAATTTAATTATTTATCTCATTATTTTAAAACTAATTGTAAATCCCCTACTAACATTAATGCTAATAAATTTTTTATTTGCAAATAGCTTTCATCATTACCAAATAAAAAAAACATCATCCTTCTAATGTTTATTCTCCACGGCCATCCTCGGATCCTCCATCATTGATACAACATCTACCCACTCATCTCCATCTCATCGGCCACCCACTATGTTCTTCAATAATACTCGATCTGTACTCCAGTAACGCTACAACATCTTCCCACCCAAACACCACAACTAACTATCTTGAACACAACCACCACCACTGAGGACTCGCCCTAACTACCCCACTGCCAGCCAGCCCACCCCAGTCCCCTCCACATCCCATCGCAACCCAACAAATATTTACTTGCCACTCCTCCAATCCGCTCCCTCCTTTCTATCACACCCAATCATTTACCTCAGCGACGCCCGACCTATACGCCACCCTACCCCTCTTCTTCTTCTTAGTCTTTCTTTCCTTCCTTAGTCTCAGATTTGAAATTTGTTGTCTTCGTGGCCAATCCGAACCAATCCACATCCGTCAACAACAACCGCCTCCATTCATATCACGTCCGATGTACCTCTCGTACTACAATTAAGGATTATCGGCGGTGTTTGTAGCAGCAAGGATGGGTTGTGAGGGTGGATTGAGATGGGTGATGAATGTATTGGTGGTATTACATGGCAGTGGTGAGGATCGGTGAGGGGTTGTATGGAGGAGAGAGAACCACGGTGGTTTATTTCTGGGTTTGGGTTTTGGATGAATTGTTTTTTTTTTTTATATTGGAAAACTGATTAATTGATGATGCTGATGATATGATACTGTATATTGGTAATGAGTTTTGTTTTCTTTTTAAATAATGAGATCCATATAATGCTCAAGATATACCCGTAAGAAATAGATGGTATATTAATTTGATCTTTTGTTTTTATTATCATAGCACTTCAAGTAACTGATTAGTGTTTACTCGACTGTTGTTGTTGTA
>ONZK01002566.1:11085-23327 GCA_900322385.1 Pharnaceum exiguum | reverse complement strand
ACCCAATTTAACATTTATCAAGATTTCTGGTTTTCCTTGGTGGGTTTCCCTTATGGCATTTGGCTTTATTTATAAGGAGCTAGTACGTACGCCCTTAGATTATTATTCCAGTTTTGCAACATTTTCTCATTTTACAATATACCACATGGCGCGCTACTCCTACTCTGTTATAATAAGTGACAATTTTAATGTAGTTAACCATATAATTGAACGACGACTATTAATTTTCAATGGCACCTCCGATCCGCCTAGTTGGTGCTTCTGCTCTGTACGGAGTATGTGTTTAAAGGAGTAGTTTAGTACGCACGACTGCACGAGGCCACTAGATTAGTTCGCTAATTAATATTCCGTCGTAACTCGATCGTAAGAATATATATTGGTCAACGGTTTCGATCTATACCTGAACAATTAGCGTTTTACTTATTGCATTCTTTTATTTTCAAACCATCATATGTGAGTCTCATTCTTCAAGATCGACAATTTGCTAATCATACACGTACAGCACTAGTAAAAAAAAACAATAAAATAAAATCATTGGCCACCTTAAGCTTAGCATAGTGATACAAGTATAGAAATGAAATGCTATTACTAAAAGTTTTTGCAAATAATAACGACGAAAGATGAACAAAGGGATATGCTCACCGGAAACAACCCTATAATCGCGAAAGTAACTTGTGTTGAAAGCCTTATAATCACCGGCCAGATGTAACCACTCTCTCTTTCTCTCTGAATTGGGGTTTTGGGGTGTTAAATTAGAGAGGAAAAGGCGTCGTAGGGCGAGGTGCCGCGAAAGTGAAATTTTATTTTTCGCACCAGGATGAGTTCTATTGGATTGATTGATTCATGAGTTCATCGACCTAGCAAGTGTAGCAACGTAACTCTAGTAGCAACGTCCCTAATTCCTTGCATTTTCTTTTTCTTTACTTTATCTTGGAAGTATTTTTGAATAAGAAAAAAAAATAACCAATTTGTGAAACAAAAAAATTTAAGTAAACTATTTAGTTTTATTTTTCGTAGCACCTCGGAACATGCGGATATCAATTTGTAGTTATTAGTATATATTGAAAATGTATCCCTAAGTAGTTTTATACACGTACAATATCGATAGAAGGGAAAAAATTGTGTGAAACCGTTGCATATATGAGACTGAGAGGGGTTATTATTATTGCCGAGATGTCATTATTGTGTAGGGAGGCATAAATACCGAGTTTCATATATAAAACGGATTCACACAATTTTTTCCCTTGATAGAATTTTGATAAGTGATTGATTGTAAGCAAAAAGTTCAAGTTTGTTAAGTTAAATTTGGTTACATTCAGTTCAGTTTAGTATAGTTTAGCACTAAGAAACAGGCCCTAGTTATGTTCTTTCCTCCAATTCTTAAGTGCATCCTGTGTAAGTTCACACTAGGTGTTTTTTGTCAAAGCATTATAACTCATACTTCATTTGTTACCTAATAAATGCCATCAGTTACTACTTTATTATTAGCCACAATTTCACCCGGTGTAAATGTCGATGTACCAAAGACTTGTTGTGTTCTTTCTAACTTATTTGAGTTGAAGCGAACTAAATTAAATAATTTTGAGCTTAATTTAATTGATCCATTTTACGCTGAGCTAAAGTGGATTAAAACATTGGGTTAAATATGTAAACATGCAACTACTTATGAAAAATTGAAAGCCCTTTCAATAGTAGGTTTTGCATATAAAACTACATAAGCAAAATGTTACGATTGCATATTCAGAGTTAGCCAGAAGTGTGTTTTTAGTTGAGTTGAATCAATAAGACTGTTCTAGATCTTTTTTTATTTTTTGTTGTAAAACTGTTCTAGATCTTAATAATATGTACAGGAGTACAGGACATAGCTTTAATAACCCTCTTCCTTCATGAGTGGTCATTTTTAAGAAAGTGTTTGGCCTATATTATTTGTATTTTCGTCTAATTTCCTTCACAAATATAATCAATTACCTAAAAGTCATAAAGAACCGTTACAATCGCCAAAAACAAAAGACCCAATTTCATTCTTTTGATTTCGATCATTTTGGAGAGTATTTTACTCTTCATTTTGAAGATGTTGGGGGAGGAGGGTGAATGAGATTAAAATTTACAAAGTAAGAGTTCTTTTAGTGTGAATCTTGGCCAACACACTCTAAATCCCCCGCATGCATATATATTCCATTTGATAAAACAAACGTAATCAACTCATTATTTACCCTGAAATTATTGTTTATAGGGAGTAACCCTTTAACCATCTCATGTGAATATGTGATAATCACTTTCATCTTGTATATGTAGTGCCACTGTGGTAGACTGGTAGGTAATTATTTATAATTCTGGACCATGAATTGAAACAAAAAGCGCATCTGGTGTAGTGGTATCATATTACCCTCCCACGGTAATGACCAGGGTTCGATTCCCTGGATGCGCAGATCCATTTTTTCCCTAGTCACCTCACGAAATGTTTTTGGTATCTTATGGAGTTATGGTATCTTTAATGTATCGTCAAAGCAAGGAATCTATCCTTTTCCTTCTCCGAAGCATAATATCATGCACCTCAACGGCTGCACCTGAGAAAGTATTAGTATATCACTAGGATATGTGGTGGTATTCTTTCTCTACAGCTAAAATAAGAGTTGAGCATACGTTATGGGTGCATCTGGACGCATAGTTTATGCAATAGGCTTCTACTCCTCCCTAATGTACTTTGTCTCAAGCCTCAGAAAGCACTGGGCCAAGAGAATATCACTAGAGAAACTGAAATTGATCAACGAAGCGCTCGAGCAATCGGAAGAACGGATACTGAGGTTGCAAGAAAGACATGATAGGTTGCTTAGCCAAATGTGTTCGTACTACTTGTGCCATAAAGAGTTAGAGGAAGCGCTTGTTTGTGCAAGGAAAGCAGTGAATGAGGAATTGGAGTGTGCTTCTGGGCTTAGGAAAATGCAGTTGTGGGTTTTGAGCTGTTACCCAGACGCAATTGATCTAGCCAATGCCTTGTCTTGATGAATTGCTAGGAGGGAGTGGTTCGTTATTGTAACTTAACTAGTGCCTGACCCGTGCTCAGCACGGGTGGACATATTTTTCAGAAGAAAAAAAATCACATTATATTGAAAATACATGATGATAAAAAATTAAAAGGACATATGAAATGTGATTGTCCCTAATGGGTGGCCGGGTAACATTTCTTAGGGAATTATATATGAAAAAAAACATTATGCAGATACATTAACAATAAAATAAATATTAGGATTAGTCTGATAATTCGTTTTAAAATATTTTAAAAGATAACTCAAAGATGAATAGTGGGTTAGCCCACCCTGTTTTACATTATGTTAAATAAATTTTATAACCTTGAAATTATCTTCATCATTGGAAATTATGCGTGCTATGCCCTGCTGGTACATTGTAACTGACATAAGTAATAGTGGGTGGGTGAACCCATTATTTAGATGATAGTTAAATTTTTTTATCATGGATTGAGAATCAATTATAAGAGATTTTTTTTAGCTGACAATAGGGTTTAGGTTATATATTGGACTGGGCCGCATCTAATGCGGCCCAGTCAATATATTAACCTAAACCCTATTGAAAATTAGATAAACATTTTACATTAAATAGAAAACGATATAAAAAAAACGTTAGATGCATAAAGATAAGGAGAAAAAGATTAATCTTTAATAAAGATATTTGAAATATTTATAAAGTATATGCTAGTACTACATGAATAGACTAACCCTTTTATACATTATGTTAAATTGGTTTTTATTTTGGACATTTGCTGCACTAAATATATTGGAAGTTAGTAAAGGGTCAAATTGGTTTTATCATCTGGCTGAGACTAAAATATATTAGGATCACATTTCATAGGATCACCTATATCATGCTCTGCAACTGCACATGTAGATAACTAAGCATCATCGTGATATGTAGCTTTAATTTTTAAATGCAATGCTATCAGCTTATTTCTGACACAAATAAAATCTAGCAGCCAACAAAATTGATGGAATAGCAGTGCATTGAGGCAAAGTTTTCCTCATAAATAGTGAATATATGCTAAATGCTCAAGTGTCAATACAAATTAAACTTCAAAATGACACCCAAGACTCGTACAGTAAGCTATCTTGGCCAAAATGAAAGCAAAAGTGAAAGAATCCAATCTCCAGTATGTTTCAGCAGAAGAAAGCATTAGCTATTACGCTGAAGCATCTACCAAATTCCCACTACCAAATTACCACAAACAGAAGCGTGTCCGTCTTCTGCATAAATCCTGACTTACGGCAAGTAGCTGCTAGTGTGCCCCAATGATAGCTTCTAGGAGAAAGACAAAGGGGTCATATATTGGTTCCTCCTCTTCTTGTTAAATGGTTCCTAAATGCCTTAATTTGCTCCCTTCTCATTATATCCAAAATTTTCTTGTAAAATTCCATGGTTCACTTGAAGTTTGAACATCAGCAAAGACATCCACCAAAACTCTAGCAATCTATAGCATTGACCATTATTGCCTGATAAGAGTAACCAAGGAGCTAATATTAATAAGCCAGCCACATTCCTTAAAACTACTATATTAACCCCATAAAAAAAGAAAGGCGTCAAACTACACAAAAGCAAAGAGATATGGCTCAATGCATACTCGGGAGTCGGGACCAAAGCAATGAAATAATTAATTATAGACAGCAACCAAATCAAATAGGGGAATGAGGATGGAACTGTCATATATGAGGGCAGGAGCTTGAAGACACCATATATGATTAAAATAGAAGCTATGACCAGTGTAAGCAATTCGAGTTCAAATCAGCCATTTATTGAAAGATTTTTATAGAACAGATCTTTAAACTTCTAACTTCTGAAAGTATACCTTCTAACTGTTGACAACAAAGATTACCACACATGAATCCGAGCATCATTTTCAAGTCATGATTGAAATTCGTGATCCCTGACTACAATTTCATCCAAGAGCATAATCTGGAACACATATATTAATCCAAAGTAAATTCAACCGTGAAAGGAAAACTTGAAGCCTGAAATTTCGATGAACAAATAGCTAATTTTGTTATTGAATATGAGGGATTTAGAATGATAAATTAATGAGATGACAATCCGCCCTATAATGTATGTGTAGATGTACTTTTGGTCTTGATTACGAAAAAAACAGTTAGAAATAAGTTCTTTCTCACCGTCTCTTACCTTTACTGTTCCATGTACAGCATTCCCCTTCCTAAAATGCAATATATTCATCATTATATTGCTCCCCATGCCCTGCAAACAACTAACAACAACATACCAAAAAAAAAATATATGGCAGAAGAAAACATGCAGAGAATAAAGAGAGCTAGTAAGATGGAGAATATCTGTAGCTCTGCTTCCGTTCCGGACCACCCTTTTCACCCTGACCCAACTTTATAGGACATATAGGCATATATTATGTTATTCATAAACAAAAATAATATCGTATGAATTACTCACTCATCTGAAATGATTCAAACCAACTTCCTTATACAAATCTTTTGAAAAGCAAAAAAAATAAAAATAGGACAATTACCAGCTTCCCTATAATAAGAGATGTTCTTCCCAGATCAATTATCAACCTTCTGACAACATGTTGTCCAACAAAGGCAACTACAGTTGCTACAGCTACACAATTGCAGACATGTTGCACTCATAACTCAACCAAAAACAAAAGATCTGAAATCTCACAAATAAAAGGGGAAATATGGAACATACCTCGTTAATATATCGTGCAGCAAAAAGATAAATACAAAACGAAATTTCAATTCATGAAAAGAAATGAAAACATAAATTACAGAAGAATATTTTAAAAAATAACATAATCGTGGAACTTTAAATGCAACGACTTATCGGGATACCTAAAAGTTTCTGGAAATGGCTGAAATTTTGAGTTGGACTGAACTTGATTCAATGATTTATTGGCTTGATGAGCTTCGTTTACCATCACCATAACCAACCTGAAATGAAAACAAAAGAAAATTAAATTAAATGACTACAAAGGATGGAAGTGATGATCGGCCTTCAAAACAAAAACAAAACAGGAGCTGTCAACATATTTTTTTTAAAACCAAAGCCTACTGTCCAAAACAAAACAAAAATCCATATCACCATTAAGTCATTTCATTAAACAAAATGAACAGTGAGAAGTATTAAAATGAATTCCCATATTACCAAACCTTAGGAGAATACGAAACTGCTACTCAAGGCAATTCAATTAAAAAACTACAAAAATAGACTAAAGTTTTCCCACCATTTGACGAATGTGTTGCCTTTCGTATTTGAGCAAGCACAAAGCCCAGTTGCTACGATATCAAATAATCCATCTTGCACCCAAACCAACGCATTTCAATAATCATGCACATAATATAATGGTTCGTATAATAAATAATGACTTGAACAAATTTCTGTTCTCTGTTCTTCTAATTTTTTAAAAAACTAAGGAAACTTGAGTAACTTTTGACCCTCTGTATCCTTTTAGTAACAGGATTGGTCCAACTATTAACATTACGGCAGCTGATTCTTCTAATGAATACATAATGACTTTGAAGGGATGACAATGATATAGATATACTGTATACCAGAAAACAAATAACTTAAACTTAAACTATCTGACTATTTCTATCAAGATGCAGCAAACTAATCACAAACCCTTACAATATCATATCAAATACCCAAATAATTAATTAAAAAAATTGAATAGTTAGTTAAAACAAAATTTACCGAAACAATAAGATAAGCAGGAAAAGGAAGAATACCCGAAACTCAAAACATTAAAAAGATTGAATTTTTATAGTTAAAATCAAACCTTTGATGGTAAAAAGTCTCCAAGTTTCTTCCTGGACTTATTCTTGGATCTGCAAAGTAAAAATAGAAAATAAAAAACTGAGATGAGTTAGATTATAGATGATACATAAACGACTTGACATTAAGAAAATGAGAAAAGAATGACCCAACTGCATGCACGAATCACACACACAAAAAAAGATATAGGAGAAGATGAAATGAGGATTATTACCTTTCTTTTGTGTTTTAAGAATCATTTAGAAATCTTAATAGTTTAGAAATGCTCTTGTTCTTCCATTTTCTCTTTCCGGTTTCTCCTTTTATATAATGTAAATATTTCGCTAATTAATTATTTGTGAGCTAGGCCCATTTTTTCTTTTGTTAAATACCTTAATTTAGGCGGTTCCTGGGCATATAATTAAGAGAAAAAATTCTATTGAACCCGTTTCATATATAACACATGGTGAAAGAGGTCATTATTATTGCTCTAATGGGTCATTATTATTTGCCCGATGAGTCATTAATGCCTACTCGAGAGGTCATTAATACACAGTCCCACATATAAAACGGGTTCACACAATATTTTGTGCACACTCAATTAACACAAAATACTATTCAATAATCTTAATCTTAACTTATAAGATAAGCTTAGCTTTTACAAACAAGACGTGTTTGTTTTGATAACTTATGGAGACATATTGTCAAATAAGCTAGCTTTGCAAAAGTTGTATGACTCAGTTAATCAAACAATCTCATATCAATAAGTTTTCTATATTCGAATATTACCTGTAATAAAAATATTATCCCTTATAATTGACAATTGCAATTGTCTCTTTATGTCATTTTATATTCATCTGCTCCAACTTCATCTATTTCATCCGAACACCCTAATTTTATTATCTACTAAGCTTCATCTTCAGCTTTAGCTAACGAACCAGCTTCAGCTCCATATTAAGGTATAGCTTCAGTTTCATCTAAGTTTGCCGAATAGACCCTATACACTTGCTTCATCTAAGGTCTTCCATTATCAAGTATAGTCTTCCATTATCAAGTATACTCAGAACATGCTAATACTACTAGAGAACTCCAAAATAAATAAATAGTATAGAGAATAAGAGAACTCTAATAAAAACTACTCTCCTCAATTTCCTTTTGTACTTCCACTTTAAGATTTGAACAAATATTAAAAAAGCTCAAAAAGACAATCTTGCTCTAAAAGTTTTATCACAACAAGTGACATGTTGGTAAAGTAATGCCAAGGATAAAACATGTTTTTTTTTTTAAAAACATTACAGCATATACCATTGACACCTTCTTAATGTAATTAGTCATTTCGTTTATTATTATTTATAATTTCATCCGATGTACGTGTACAGTATCAAAGACTTGATGAGTGAAAGTAGGCAATTGAATAATATTTTATTATAGTTAAAATTTAATATGAAGTTTTTTTTTGTTGAAAGCGAATTTGTTTTTGTAGGAATAAACTTTAAAAATGAAAAAACAAATTGAGTAAATTTAGTGATAGGCTGAATATTCCACATAACGTAATCCAAAATATGCAAACTACAGCCCATAAGCCCAAGACCAATTCCTCTACCGCCACGTCTCCCGTCTCACCCTCACCCCCAAAACAGCAAAACTCCCCCTCATTTCCTTTTTCCCTCCCTTCGATTTTTTCAAATTTTCACAAACCCCTCCAAAAAACACAAATATCCCGCACTTGCCAACTCTCCTTCCTCCCCTCACTCTCATTCGCTAAACCCATCTCACACAGATTGCCAAGCTGTCACCTTTACAACCATCCTTCCCAAGTTTCCTCCCTCTCCTTTCTCTCATTCGTCAAACTCATTTACCACAGATTGCCAAGCTGTCATCTTTCACAACCGTCCGATAGAAAATCTCCCTTTCCCACTAATCCAACCGTTCCAATTTAATCCCCCCATTTCCCCTACTCTTCACCCTCCCCACCTATAAATACCACCCTTTTATTCCTTCATTTCATCTCACACGCAAATCTCAACCACATTTCTCATCTCAAAACTCAAAAGAAAAAAGAAAAAGATAAGTGAGAGAATGGAGTCAGGAAAAGGAAAGGGAGCAGGAGGAAGAGGCCCCCGAGGCGGAGAGAGAAAGAAGTCGGTGACAAGGTCAGTCAAGGCTGGTCTTCAGTTCCCTGTTGGTCGTATTGGTCGCTTCCTCAAGAAGGGTCGTTATGCTCTTCGTGTTGGTAGTGGTGCCCCTGTTTACCTCGCTGCTGTCCTCGAATATCTCGCTGCTGAGGTATCTTCTTTCCCCTCTACTCCTCTCTCTCTCTCCTCTTTCTTCCATTTCCCCCTTTTTCTTTCATTTTTATTTCGTCTTTTTTATTTTCGTTTCAAATCCGTTAATTGATTTACTTCTATGTTCATTTCTTGTGTTACTATTAATTATTAGTTGGTTATTAAATTTATAAAATGAAGAAATTACGAGTTAGGGTTTCATTTAATGTGAAATATTAATGTTGCCTGTCGAAACGTTTTTTCAATAAATCCTGAAATTGTTCTGCAATATGCTTTTTTATTTTATTTTATTTTATTTTTAAAATTGTTATTAAATTCCATGAAACTCAGAAATACAATCTGCCTGTTTGTCAGACGGCGTCGTTTGTCTGGTTTGGTTTTGAATTGTTATTGTCACCCTCTGTAAAATATAATGAAAATAATTGATTTTTTTTGTCTTACGACGTCGTTTGATTTTGTTGATTGGTATTTTTTTACGACGTCGTTTTCGTCTTATTTCTTTAAAGTGCGCTTGAATTGTTTTTTTCTCTCTATTTTATTATTTTGTTTGGTAATGTAATTGGGGATTTATGTCTGACGGCGTCGTTTTGTGTTGTGTGTTTTTATAAAGGTGCTGGAGCTGGCTGGAAATGCGGCACGTGACAACAAGAAGAGCAGGATAATACCAAGGCACGTGCTACTAGCAATCAGGAACGATGAAGAGTTGGGAAACCTTTTAGCAGGTGTTACCATTGCACACGGAGGAGTCCTGCCAAACATCAACCCTGTGCTTCTGCCTAAGAACCTCACTGACAAGAAGAAGAAAGACACTCCTACCCCTCCCACTGACAAGGCCACCAAAGCCCCTGCTGCTTGATTTCATTTCATATGGCAGTCCTAGTGTTGGTTTTAAGTTGTTTTTAGGGTAAATGAATGAATGACTAGGTAATTAGGTTTCTGATGTAAATCTTTTGGGTAAAGAATGCTGGGAACAGGAACATATGGGAATTAGTTTTTTTTAGGTTGTTATTTAGTTGCTTTTGGGTTGTTGAAGAAATGGTATGGTAGTATTGTACCACTTTGTTTGGAAGTTGATGGACTGAAATGAAATGAAAGTGGCTACTTTTTGCTTAATTATCTTCTCGATTCTGTTTTCAATTTTAAGGTTTCGGTTTGCATCGTCCATGGTTTGATTGATTAATTGCATAATATTGGTACAAATTGCTGAAATAAAATTGGGAATATAAATATGAATCATTTGGGATACGCTGTTACTGATAGTTGAGATTACGAAATATCGACTGAGGAAGTCTGATTTTACTGTAAAATGGAAAGATCGATTGAATAGCCAAAGTAAGAGGAGATGAATGTTGAATGGGAGTTTGTTTTGATTTGATTCTGAATACGAACAATCTGCCAGACTGCAACTGGGAGTAAAATGCTAATTGTGGTCATTTTGGTTGTGTTCAATTGTACTCCTGTACTGAATTCCTACTGATATTCTTCGAAACCTCTGTTCATCTGTCAAAGAATGAGCAGGTATCCGGTCACTCTCTTATTTTTCCTTTCCACTTCAAATTCATTTCCCTCTGTCACATTATGATATCCTTTTTCTTGCTACTCGTTCTTCGTTTGTTTGTGAAGTTAAATACTTCTTTGATTTAGTTAACTTCCACACTCTTTATGCATATATTGTACTCCTATTCGACTGGAGAGAAGGCATCACTTATTTAGAAAATGGGTAATGTGTGGGAGCTTATAAGAGAAAAAGGGTGCCTAGACTTTTCCTGAGTAATTATCCTGCCAAATGGACAGTCTCAAAAACGAGTGAAACACTCATCAATAAGAACATAAAGGAAAACTATAACTCCCATAACTTTACTTACCCCCAAGTTTGGTGTACTGAATTCCCCAAACATTCTTGTTCATAAAGTGATGCTTGTACCGTAATTCCTTAAACACATCATGAAGCAACAATTCAACCGAACTCCGAAATCCGAATGTGCGATTGAGAATGAATAATCGTGAATTGTTTTAAGGTTGTCCAATTATTAGAACGGAGTAGGAGTAGGCGAGTAGCACATGAGTGGTATTGTAGAATGAGAACATTGAACATGTTGCTGTACAATGGATGAAGCTAGCTAGCTCCATTATAAATCGAGCCATTGCCATGAGAAACCCACCAAGGAAAACAAGAAAAAAGGAGTTGAGATTGAGATTGATAGAGAATGATGAAAGCAAAATCAAGTGTTGTTACATTTCTCTCATTTTCCCTTGTGCTCATCCTGCTGTCACTCCCACTAGGAAAAGGGAATCATGATATTCATGAAAGTGGCTCGGGAACCAGGGGCAAGGAGTGCAAAGGAGGGCTCTGCCGCAGCGAAGATGGACTCTCCGGCAGTACAGACCATCCCTGTGTCATTGGATACCAGACAAATTGCTGTTATAGAGAAGGGCACAGTTGCAATTCTTACTGGCGTCAAACTCGTAAGCACTTCTTCACCATGGTAACCCGTAAATGTGTTAAAAATATCAACTTACACTTTCTCTAATGTTCTAGATTAGTTTACAATTATCTTAGCCTAGATACTTCTACAAGATATTTCTATCTAGAATATTTTGTTAAAGCTAGTTAGGAGGTAGGAGTTAGTTGAATAATTAACTCTAGATAATTCTAGAGCATGTCAAGGCAGTCCTATAAAAAGGAGTCATGCCTACTTATTTGGTGTGTATCCAAAAACACAAACACATAAACACTAGCCTAGTTAGAGAAAGAGTGAGGTTCTAGTGAGAGGTATCCCAACTAAAGTTCCAACTCCTCTCTTGTAGAAACTTTGTCCCTTATAATACACATTTGAGTGTTTAATAAAACATTTAGTTGGTGTTTGTACACCACTTGGGCCCTCAATATTCAACAAGTGGTATCAGAGCGGGTCGGTCAGGGACCACCTTCTTTGAGTTAGCATCGGTCAGGGACCGTGGTACGTGGAGACTCTGCTGGAATACAGTCAGGGACTGTGTCAAAGTTTGGTCGGGGACCAAGTTATCTTGTTTGAGTGCTAGGCACTAAACAAACAGGTATGGCAGATTTAGCTAACTCTATTAGCTCATTTGATATGAAGTTGAATGGAAGTAATTATAGTACTTGGTCTATTCGTATCAAGTACTATCTTGTGGGACAAGATTTATGGA